>PYAF01002370.1:719787-746319 GCA_007407185.1 Glycine tomentella | reverse complement strand
TGCCCAGAGCAAATTCGGATTTTGGCTGTTTCTTGCTTGTTGCAAAATTCAGCAAAAACTTCTGGCCAAAATCTTCGAAGTGACGAATAGTCCTCGGCGGCAATGAATGGAACCATGTCTGGGCAGCTCCTGTAAGGGTTGTAGCGAAGATCCGAGAAATGATGGGTTCGTCAATTCCCCGAACGCACATCTGCATATCAAACTCGTCGATATGTACTTGTGGATCTTGGCTCCCGTCATATTTTTTCAAGAAGGAGCCGTCAAAATCTTCCAAGAATGGGGCTTTCACTATGCGGTCGACGAATGGACTATTATTCTGGTGGCCCCGGCTGTACTTCCTTCTGTACGTGCCATCACCTTGACCGGGATGACGGATGATCTCACCCGTCAGTCTTTCCTCCGCGGCCTGTTCATGTGATATGGCTGACGACGAACGGTGAGCTTCGTATTGTGAACGAGACATTCTGCCCCGCTCCAAATGGTCGATCGGTTCTCTCTGGTCGGTCTCGGCTGTTCGGACCGACATGGCTGGCCTCGATCTCCTAGCTATTGCATGGGGCCAGTCGGCTCCTGCATGATCTCCCGTGTGGTCGGTATTTTGCCGACGATCCTCTTCTCGCCCTCCGTTGGCATTTTGTCGACGGTCCTCTTCTCGCCTTCCGTCGGTATTTTGCCGACGGTCCTCTTCTCGCCTTCTGTTGTCGCGATCCTCCAACTGAGTAATCAGCCTTTGGATGTCCTCCTGGCGCTGGAGTTCATAGCGCTTCTCTAGATTTTCCATTTGAGCCATCAAAGACTGGAGAGCACTCTGAATGAAGCGCTGTGAAGCTTCAGAGTTTTCTTGTGCTGCCGGTGTGTTGGCCGGCTCATGAGCTGCAGGTCCCGCACGGGATGAAGCCGTATGGGACAATGCGTCTTTTGCCACCCCATTCTCTGGATTCGGATTGCTGGGTGGGTCTTCACGTCTGATATTTCGGTGTCTTCTGGTGTTAGCCATTGAGAGATGGTGGGATTCGAAATTTATCGTTCCCCACAGACGGCGCAACTGTTCTGCTCGGTGAGAACAGAAAATGTCCAACAAGTGGTATTGGATATTTACTTTAGTATCAGGCTCTCTCTCTCCCAAGAAGCTTATGAAGGTGAAGCAACTTGAGGAAAAAGAAGATCACAACAGCAATACTCACAACGCAATTGGCGTGCGGTGTGTGCAGTGTGAATGGAAAGAGAGAGTCAGAATTGTATGTGTGTGTACCTTTCACCATGGGATGTGTGGTATTTATAGGATTCAAACCTGGACTTTGATAGCAGACGGTTGAGCCCTATATCTTCTTCCTTGATATGTGGAGATATTGATAACTGAAAGATAATGCTTATATCTTCTATTTTCTGGTGATTATCTTCTGGTAGTTATGATGACAGACCAATGGAGATTTAAACATTTGAATTAATAGGACAAAAGATAATATATGTTTATCTTTTATCCGTAACAAAACTATAGAGAAATTGAGTAATGTTAAACATGGATGGGATAGCGGGAAAACAAAGATGAATTTAGAGAGGGAAGGGTGTAGAGACATACAGTTGCAAGTGACAGGGGAGGAAGGGGCGGAAGGGAAGGACCATTTGGTGTCTCTGAATTGGGAAGAAGTGAATAAGGTTTTGATGGGTTCGTTGGCGGGGCCAGAGTCACTAAAAAATTGCAGAAAAATATCAAATAATGTAAGTGTAAAAATTGATGCTTTGTGTGCGTGTGAAGACAGGGCTAGAGATAATTCAATAGTCGATGGACTTGTACTGTTCGCATGAATTTGAGATAAATTTACAGCAAATAGGTTAATAAAGCCTTTACCAAGATAAGGGCGAAAACGAATGACTGGTATAGAGTATAAATTAGCGTACAAACAGACCAGGGAAGCTAACTGACCAGAGATCCTTTTATGGGTTTCCGTTAACATATTTGCTTACTAAGTCCCTCACGTTTTCTTTGTTCTGCGTTTGTCCCTTGAAAGTTCAATTTTAAAATTTCTCGTTTGGAGTTTGTGATGAGAAGGGAAGAAAGAATTTTGCTTTTGCCTTGAACCTTACTTACATTAGACATTTCTGATTTCTTGAAAGCTCATCTTGTAAGCAATTTGCTTTGATTTTCTGGCAGTTTCCACAAACGGTGCCCACAAAATACTTGTTTTTCTCTCTCTTTCTATTTGATGTATTTGGAGGATCTAAAATCAAGATGCCTAATGTATGCATATGGCGTATTCGTTTTTCCAAAACTTTAAAATCTTGGTTCGGGAAAACTTTCTCCTAACAAAAATACCAAACACTCAATTGTTTGCTAAGCTACATATTGGTGCAACCAGATCAAGTTTTACCTGATGTAAAGTGAAATTGAAATAATGTGTGGCTTGTATTCTCAGTTCTCACCTTATTCAACAAGGGCAGAATGAAAGGTATTTCAAATAGCTTTTTTCGTAAAGGTAGTTCAAATTGAAGGCACAACGATAACATTGAAATTGTTCGTTCACTGGCATCTGGACGAACAATTTTATTTGTCAAATCGCACTATCTAAATTATTATTATTTCAAGATAGAGTTATCTCATATTCCCTTTATCCTAAAGATACATTTTTATTTTGCATGAGATGCAATAGCAAGGCAAATTTTCATGGTGGCTTTGGCAAGTTTAATTTTGAGACAGACATTTTAGAAACTCTGCCAATCAGATTAGTTTGCCACATGCCGCTTTGCATGTATGAAGCACTACCATTTCATCAATAATATATATAATTTGAAGATAAATTACATTTTGGAGCAACCAACCAACCAATTATCTACTTTACATTGATCTCACTAATTATTATCTCCTACCAATCATCCTTGCTATGATACTATCCCTAGTAATAAAAACAAAATTCCGCCAGAACTCTGCACCAAAATCTTTGTTTAAGCGCTTTTTATGCCCGAGCTAAGGCACTTCCACTCACTCATTTATCAACACCATTAATTCACCAAAAAAACAATTAGATGAATGCACATGCCGCAGCATTCGACTATAATAGCATCCCAGGGCTGTCCACATAAAATGCAGTAGTCAAATGAAAAACTCTGAATGCAGGTTTAGTCCCATAATCATCCCTGCAATTGTAGGATTTCACTGGCCTTGCATCAAATCCAATGGACCTTGTAGTGAAAAAAGCTGATGATGCCCTTTTAGTTGCAACCTCGTCCGTTATTCTTTTGTAAGAACTAAACCACTTAGCTTGCATGTACCCAATTCTTCTCCACGGAGGTATATACATATCCATGCTTTTCATAGAACCCTTAATAGCAGTGCACATTAGCCTCACAACCTGCTTGAGCTCTTCCATTTTACCAACAAATATTAGAGGGAAAACATCAAGTAACGCGGAATATTGGTCTGTGGAACGAGCTATTTCGAATTCTGTGACAAGGGAGATTTCAACAATGTAGCGATTTCCTGCAAAATTTACGTCGATGTACTGATAGTCACCAGCTGGGAATCTTCTATTTTTTTCCCACTTGCATTTGCAGAGCCCTAAGTAAAAAAAAGAAAGAATCAATAACTAGGAAATATTAGTAATTTGGCATATAAAAGCTTTAACGAACCCAAAGAATTAGTGGTTTGGCATATGAGACAAAATGAAAAATTGAATATGATACTTTGTACGAGTAATTAAGATATATTGTATAGTACTGACCAGCATCAAAACCTCTGTCCCGTAGGAGAGACATCAACTGTTGTTTGAATTCGGGTGATGAGTTATCCTTTTCGCCAACAAGCCCGCATGCAAGTTCAACTTCTCTTCTAATCTTTTCTTTGGCATCCCTGTCGTCATCATCATCATCAAATATTCCCTCCAACATCTCCCTCTTCTCAGAATCAAAATTCTCAACCCCATCATCCCAACCAACACCAACCGCATCTTCTCCCTCTCCCCCTCTCTCCATGAACGATTTCACCAGATCCGACAAATCAGACGAGTCCTCCGGCGAGTGGTGCTCATTCTCGCTGCTATCGCAGAGCCTCACACGCGCCACGTCAGCGTCAAAGGCCGCCGCTACCCTCTCAAAGCTCACCGGAATCCTTCCCATTCCTGGATCAATTGATATTTTCTTCTGTAAAAGGGTGAGGGTGGGGCTGTGTGTTGAAATGATGTGTACATAAAAGGAAAAGGACGAATGAGAAAGAGAATGGAGTAAGAATGAGAAGAGGGAAACGACGTGGTATTTATACACGTAGGAGTCTCAAATAGAGATTTAGTTTAATTGCAGCATGAATGTAGTCCAAACGACGACTTTATTGTCTGAATCCAACTGCCAAAGCATCCAAGTTCATTTTCATTTCATTCATTGGTTGCTATTCACCAAGTTACTTACAGCAATAAGCTTAAGCGCTGTCAATCTCTTCAAGGTAACTTACCTGTCGTCCTAATCTTATTCTCGCCGCATAAAAATAGTTTATTTCCTCAAAGATATATTCCAAATTTGTCTGGGCAAAAATGACTTCACTCTACAAATTAGATATTCTAATATATAGTATAAGAGTATACGTGAGATATACGTATTTTGTAAGGAAAAAAAGTTATAGAAAATATAATATATGTCATATATAATCACAAGCCATCATCATGTATAAGCATTATAGAAAAACGACCTTTTTAATATTTGTATACTCTTCTCTAAAAGCTGAAAACAAATCCAATTTAAACCAAAATAAGTTCAATTGGATTAAATCAATTTAAACTTTAAATCAAAGCATTTAAAATTTAAGGCTTAAATATTGCATATTTTACCATCCGGCTATTTTATAAAATTTATATCCAATTTTTTTTTAAAAAAAATTTATCACTCAAGTTTTCATTTTTCATATTTTACTACCTAAGTTAGTTTGTTCACTAATTTTATGGTCAAGATTTTAATTTTTATGCATTTTATCATTATGTTGATAACAAAATAATATTATATTACAAAAATTGATGACTTTATTAGTGATAAGTTAATATTGGTAAAATATGTAAAAATTAAAAAACTTTGTGGTAAAATTTGGAGAGAGAAAAAATTAGATGATAAAATTTAAAAAATAATAAAAATTAAATGATAAAATATGTCATTAAACCAAAATTTAAATAATTAAAAAATGAAAATGATTGGTCCCTCGCAACAAATGCCATCCTGTCGAATTGGTAACCTTGCTAATTATCACAACAGAAAAGAGAAACCCAAATTGGCACGTCTCATACTACTTTATATCCAAATTCATGTGTTCATAGCCTGTTTCTTTCTCTCATATGGGATGCAGAAAATTGGCGGCTGTGGGTGACTTCACATAAAACCCGAGAGCTACTACTACTACTAAGTACTGATCCAGTTTTGCTATATGGAAATGAGACTAGGTTCAATGAATCTCAAATTGGTGTCCCCATGCACTGAATCTTAGATTTGGTAAAACTTTTGCTGCACTGGTATAACATAATTAGTTGGTAGAACCTTCATGTACAAGTAATGTCACATTTGCCTAAAGATTTCCATGTACTTCAACCTTGATTACTTTAATTTGGTTGACTGGGGATACGACCAAATTTACACAATCAATATGTAACACTACTGGCAATCTTTGAAAATACATTAATTCAAGCGTTGTCACAAGAATCCACATTCTTTTTGTGTGTGTGATTTTTCCGGCTTGGAACTACAGATGATGTGTGCAACATCCTCTCATTGGACAGTTATTAATTAATAAACGGTTGAGTGTAATATTTTTAATACCCAACTTAATTAAGCCAGAGTAACAATATTAACGAGGCAAAATGCTCAAGAAACACAAAGCATACAAAAAAAACAAAAATAGAGTTACTTATATATTGATTGATCACGTATATATGAAAATGGAGTGATTATATATTTTTTGTTCTCCAGTAAAATTAATTAATTGAAATAGTATTATTCAAAATTAAAAGCATCGAATTAAAACAATATTGAAGCAATAGCCAACATATGTTAGTTTAAAGGAGTTTGAATCCTTCAAGTAATAGCATGTAGTCTTATATTTTATTTTAAATTATATATATATATATATAGAAAAAAAGTATATGATATATGATATATATAAATATATTATAATTATCAATCGTGTGATTCAATTGAGACAAGATTGTTTCAACTCTTTTACATCAATCATGTTTATCTATTAAACTCATAAAATAAACCACATAAAAGGCACATGGGATAATAAATAGGATTGGATAACTACGAAAAATTAGTTAAAATAATCATTATAGCTAGATTCTGATGAAATGAGTATACAAATATAAATTGTTGACGAGATTAAAATAATAAGTAGCTTTAGCCATGATTTTATTTTTCTTCGTTATTTCACCATTTTGTATTTTCTTTTTTTTTATGAACCTGAATATACAAAATATTCGAAGGTCTTTCTTTTTCTCTCATATATAATTTCCTATATTTCCCATTGTTGTTCCTTAATTCTTTTAATTGGATTTTTTAAAAGGAAAAATGAAATTCGTTAATAATGCAAGCCACATACAGAAGAGACACAGCAAAAAATGCTGTTAAGAACCAAACCAATTTACAAAATTAAATCATCTACAACAAAAAGATTTTTTCATGAATATATTAAAATCAATATGCATTGTTGACTAGATTCAATTTACTAGATTAGTACATCATTAGCTACTTTATTTAGTTGATCACATTTTGATATACAAATAATGCAAGTTAGAATGTTTCAACCTAAATAAATTAAACAAACTTCTGCACTGATTTAGTTGTCCGAGGAAAAACATCTAAACCCATACACCCAAATAACTAAAATCATAGCCTAAACACATCAAATTAAATTAAATAGTAGTATACAAAACAAAAAAATTACAACCCTTTTAACAAAAATTCTCTCTTACCTAAACTTAATCCCAAGCCTACAAAGTCAACAATCAATTAAAAAAAAAACACCACTTGTTAAGGTTAACTTGAGATGAAATTTACACTCTTGTCTTAAAGAAAAATTTGTCTTTCCCTCTCTTCTCATTGCATCTTATCACCTATCATATTATTGGTAACCACTTATGATTTTTCTAAATCTGGGAAACATTGAGTTGGTCAAATTTCAATTATTCGTAGAAGTCATGATGTTGAAAATCACCAAGTTTCTAAGTTATGTTCAAGATACCAAGTATTCAAGGAAGGCTAGCTAATTATGAGAGTTGAAGATGAAGATCAAATAACCAATATAAGTGAAGAAAATTGTTGAGGTGAAAGCAATGAAGATAATAAAGATTTCAAGTAAAACATTTGAGAAGATTATGTCGTGTGTGTTTACATATACATGAGTGTATGTTGTAATGAGATTTTTGTTTGGATGATAAATATTAGAAAATTAGTATTATTACACAATATTATTTGAAAACATGCAATTAAATTTGATTTTGGGTGTATCTTGTCTTGCTCCTTTTTAGAAAAAAGTGAGAGCAGTAAATAGAGTGAAAAAATAATGAATATAATCATTAGGTTTAATGTTAATTCAAATTATAAAATATTTTAATTTAAATTAACAATAAATGTACTCCTTTTTTTATATTAAAAAAACGAGTAAAAAACTTATACATTACTCACACTATGGACAAAATCCTGAATCTGTTGAGGCAACGCGGTTTGAAACGTGAGGTCGGCAAGAGCGTGTTAGATTGAGTAGGACTATTTTGGGCCCGTTTTGAGATTTTGAGGCCTGATAGAATGGGCCATACGAGTTAGAATACAGCATACGTACTATTAAATACGGCACGGCAGAGAAAATAACTAAAACTATCAAAATACGTAGCATTGCATCGCATAGCATAGGGTAAGGTTTGTGTTGGTGTCAGTTCCTTTCCGATGGGTTGTATGGATTTGTGATTCGTCGAGATTTGACTGCACACGCATTATCAAAATCCTTACTGTGTTTCTTTCGCGGCCATTTCCCCTTTTCTGTTCGTGGCTTCAGGTACCATTTATTTACTCTCCCTCTATTTCTCACTTCATTTTCATTCTAAACTATCACCATACTCTTGCTTCTATGTTTTTCTCTCTGTCTCGCTCAATTTCCCTAACCCTAGAGCTAATTACTCTCTCACTTTTGTCACTTGATACACTCTAATAATCTTTTCGCCGCTTTTCCCCAATCAATATTCCACTTCCCTCTCTGAACGCTTCCGATCGGAGATTCGCTCTGCTTATTGCCCGTGGAATCTTGCTTCCTGTTGATTCCGTGTTCATCTCTAGAGAATCGGATTCGTCATTAGCATTTAAGAGTTTTTGTTTTTCTCCACCGTCGTTGTCTATTAGAATTAAAATCATTTTAATGCATGATCTATAATCAAGGGTGCACGCCTTAATTAAAAACTTAATATCTCTTCAGATTCAGACTTCCAGTGTGTGTGTGTTTGTAATATAAATCGCATGTCCATATTTGGATAGCGGTTTTGAAGTTTCTCTCTTGTTTTTTATCTACACAGTTATTGTTATCAAGTAAATGCAGTGACCTAACTGTAGATCCTTGTAGGTTTTCTTTTGATATTTTGTCATAGAATGGCATCCGTATCTTCACTTGGAACTAATTTTACATGTCATGGTTCTATTTCAATCGTAATGCAACTTCTGATATATGATATAGTAGATTAATTTGGCATTCTGCCATTTTCCACAATCCACAATTGATAACACTGATGCTGATCTATGAGGCTTTCATCTTTCGTTGTGAATTAACATGTTCATATATGTGATATTTGAAAACTGTTTGTCTTATGTTGTTACATGGCTTTGCAGGATTTTTTGAATTCTGCAGCTCCGAAATATAGTTAAACCAATCATCAGGCTGTAGAGGAGAATGGCAGAATCTATATCTAGCTTCTGGGGTCCAGTCACGTCCACCAAAGAGTGTTGTGAAATAAATTATGCTTATTCGTCCTACATTGCTGAATTTTTTAACACAATATCCAACATTCCAACAATACTTTTGGCTCTGATTGGTCTTATAAATGCATTAAGACAACGGTTTGAGAAAAGATTTAGTGTCCTTCATGTTTCAAATATGGCACTTGCCATTGGAAGCATGTTGTACCATGCCACGCTGCAGCATGTGTAAGTATCTCCATCATTTTCTTTTTGCAGTAGTTTACATAAATTAATGTTTGCTTTTATGATAGGTTTCATTTTGTTTCAAGTTTATTTTGCATGATACAAAACAAAATGTGGTTGGCATTTTATAGAACTGTTTGCAAGGGATATATCCCCTCACTCTAGCCACACATTGTCATGAGGAAATATCAGTGTTATCAATGGTGAAAGGCCAAAATTTCGCCATATAAGTGTGCCATTGCAGCATTTTGTGATGCCATAGTGGGTCTCCTTTCACAAATTGCCTATGGTGGTTGGCAAGAAATCCGCCACGCCATTCTGCCATGGTTTTAACAGCATTTGGAGATATTGAACCAGAAGTGAATGTGTTTTGTTTTGGGGTTTTTTTTTTTTTTTTTTATCACCATTAATATGGACATACATCAAAATCTTTTCATTTGTATATGGTTCAATTGTTTTTCATATTTTTGACCAACTAGTGTTGCTTTCTCCCACAGTCTGACCTCACAAAAATCACATTTTTATTTATTTAATCCCTTTTCTTGCAACTAAATCTTATCTATATTCCATACTACCATAAAGGGAACTTGAACACCCCACTGTGACTAATGGTAGATGGCTGAAAGCCAAAAGTTCACCAATATAATTATGGTGAATGGCATTCTGATTCTGGCCTAAGGTGGAAGCATGGTGACTATTAGTAATAAAACAATTACGTTTACAAAAATATACTAAAGATACATATTAATTGGTCTTATAAATGCATGTCTGACAGTGGTTTGCTCAATTTCATCCACACCATGGTTGGTGCTGCCGCCATGGCAGTTATTTGACAATACTGGAACACTCAACAGCCCACTCTATCTCCCTTTTTTTTATTAATTAATTTTAAAGAAATGTATGACATAATAAATATTGTTAGCATGCAATTCCAATCCTTGAAGGTTTTTTGACCTTCTATTTTAAGAATGTAAAGAGATAACATAGAAAGTGTGATACAAAGATACAGGAGAGGGTGAACGTAAATAACAAAATTTAAACCGAAAGAAAAGACTCCGCTCATGCACTGACTGCCTGTTTGGATTAGGTTAACTTTGGAGTCAAATACACACACACTCACACACAAATAACTTGAGCTTTTGAGGGAAAAAAAAATTATTTCCTCAGAAATAATTGTTTTCAAGCATGATATGGCTAGTTATTATAACACAAGCCACTAATGCATTTAAATTAGGTGGATAGTTTTTTTTCTCACATATTTGTGTGGTTGCATATGTGGATGAGATTTTATACCCTTTCTGTTGCTTGGAGAAAGTCTATACTTTCCAATGGGGCACTTGAATACTGAATATGAAGCTGTGCTATAAAATAGCTGATGGTTATGTTGAATGTTGAACCATTTTATTTTAGTACTACTAAGCTAGTTACCGTCAGTGAGATTGTCAGGTTTCTTTATACATAAGGTGTTGAATTCTGGGACATTCAGATTGAATTAGTTTCTTAATTTGGTTTACATGTATTTGAGTTAGTTCCTAAATTCACAAAACTAATGTCAATTAAGTCATTCTTAAGGACTAAAGTGAGATACAAGAAAGGCTAAAGCGACACAAATCTTATGAAATTAAGGGCTAACTTACACACTTAAATAATTCAAGGACTAGATAATTAATAATTCCAGGAACCAGTTGCTTAGTAATTAAAAAAATGATGTTTTTGTTTATAAATGCATCAGTTTTCCCTAGGAGTTAATCTATGGTAACATTTTTCTTCTGTTAAATAAGTGCTACTAGGTTTGAGTTTGTGTCTCTTGTAAAAATGGGTTGTTTAATTGTTTATTTTGTTTGTCAATAATTCCATGTCTTCCTGTTTTGGATGACTATTTATTGTTCAGATGTTGCGCTTTAATTCAGGCAACAGCAAAGCGATGAAACTCCTATGGTATGGGAGGTGTTGCTGTACATGTACATCCTCTACTCTCCAGATTGGCATTACCGCAGTACAATGCCCATCTTCCTATTCGTGTATGGTGCTCTTTTTGCAGTTGCCCATTCAGTGTTTCATTTTGGTATTGGCTTCAAAGTGCATTATATCATTCTCATTCTCCTCTGCGTTCCGAGAATGTACAAGTATTACATTTACACACAAGATGTTTCTGCCAAGCGGCTTGCAAAGCTATTTTTAGGTACTTTTGTATTAGGCAGTTTGTTTGGGTTCTGTGATCGTGTTTTCTGCAAGGAGATTTCCCGTTGGCCTATTAACCCTCAGGGTCATGCTTTGTGGCATGTGTTCATGGGTTTCAATTCCTACTTTGCCAACACATTCTTGATGTTTTGCCGGGCTCAACAGCGTGGGTGGTCTCCAAAAGTTCTTCATTTAGTGGGTGTACCTTACGTCAAGATTGAGAAACCAAAAAGCCAGTGACAGAAATTCCTGGGAAAAGAAGGAAGCTTCTCTTTGATGATACATTTTGGCAAGATAAGTTGTTAGAGAACCATGTGTCCTGTTAGGTTTTTTTCTTTTTTCCCCCTCTACTTTTTCTTTTTCAGTTTTGTTGTTTAGATTATTGGCTTGAAAATGATGATTGATTATTTATATATTTCAATGTAGAAGTAGGACATGTACCATAATTATCCCGTTGGTTACTTTCTTGAGCCTAGACCTTAGCTCTAAAATTGTTATGACAACCCAAAAACATAATTTTACCGTCCTGCTTGTTGTTGGGCTCCTAGTTGAATCAATCCCTACATTCTACTGGTAATGTCTTGTGTAACCTCTTCACGTTCATTTGAGTATATTACTAACTTGTTTTGGAGCGCTTTTAAATGTCATGCACAGTTTGCTGTTGCTTCTCACTTGGGCATCTATCTCTTAGAATATTAGCTGTAATTTCTAATCAATTGTTATATAATTTTATGATATATATGGTGGTACAAAGTATAGATAATAATTCGTAATTTATCTCTATCAGATATAAGAATTCGTTAACATAATTATTTAATATTCATTAATACATATTTCAAAAAGCAAGTCAACTAATTTATCTCTTTTATTTTTGATGAACCATGTAAACTTAAGTTATGAAAAGAAGTTTCTTTCTCTCGAGCATAGAAGTTTAGTGATTTGTTACAGAACAAGGTGAACGCATAATGTTTGCTCGTTGCAATGTACAATGTCATTATAATATTTTTTTTATCAGCAATATGTCATTATAATTGAATTAATCTGCCCATAAGAAAGGGATTAAAATCTAGGTTATCCAGCAATGCCGCAGAATAACAACATAAATGAATCACCCATTTCTTATTGGTAATTCTGTCCTTTTTTGTGTTTAGCACCATCATTTTTACCACCAAATTTTGTCAAAATTAGAATTCATCTATCTTCTTAGATGGGGGGATCAACCTAGAAACCGTCTTGTAATCGTGGATATAAATAATAGGAACTAACGTTTCTGCTGTCTCATATGGCTATACCAAGCCCCAAAATAAAATTCAAAACCATAAAAAAATGAAGTCAGATTCCAAGAATGAAGTAATTGGCCAATAACCCAACCTATGAAGTTCTTAGAAAAATACAACGCTGATAATAACCAAGAAGCAATTATGATCGTGAAGATATCCATTTCTTGCTTTAGGCCTCTCCGTCTCATTATCCCTTTATAAACTCTCAAAGATATGCTGAATCAGTTCACTAATCTCATTTTGTTCTTCCCCATGCCTTCTCTTTCATAATCATTCTTTTAATTTCTTTTCTTAAATTACAACAATGGGTAGTAGGCTCTGCGTTCTGTGGTGTTACCAAATACCAGATGACAACAACTTGAAGAGAGAGAAGCAAGGAAGGTTTTGCAAGATATTGAAAAGAAAGAAGGAGATGGAGACAGAAGAGAAGAAGGTTCCAAATCAGATTCTAGAAGATTGGATATTAGCTTCTCCTGGTTTGAAGCCAGACGACGTTATAAGATCAGGCGAATTCTCTTCTTCATGTTCATCTAAGAAAAAGGTGCACCCTTGTGAGAGTAAAGTTCAAGTCCCTGGATCATTGATAGCTGAAGCCAAAGACAGTTTATGCTTGGACAGACCCATGAACATGAAACGTAATGAAGAAGCTGAAGAATTGTTAAGTTCCACATCGATTGAGAAATCACAGAAGAAAGTGAGCTTTAAACTCTCTCATAATGTCATATTTTACTCACCTGATGAGCCTTGTTCGCCAGAGCCTTATTATTATTATAGAAGTGAAAGTGAAGGCTCATTCTACTCATCAATCTGCAGAGAATATTCATTTGACTCTTCTGCAGAGGAAACCTTGATCAAACTCGCAGTGGATGTTCTTCCTCATGTCTCTGTCTCTTCCAAAATTTGAAGCACATTGGTGCGATAATTCCAAGGATAGTGACTGTTCAATCAGTTAACGTTTGTGTCTTCCACAACTGCACGTTTTACAAGTTAACCACCACAGATGCATTGTCTATATTCTCACAAGGGGATAAATTAATGGCCCGATTTCTTCTTCTTATTCTTCTACTTTTTTCTTCTTCCTCAGAGTGCTATCCGTTGATTGAAGTTCTGTGAACTGTGACGTGTAATGTATGGACTATAAGAATATACTGTGTTTCAGTTTACAAAATTATTTTGAATTAAATTTAGTTAAAAGTAATTTTGAAATGATGTGATGTGATCTGTATTTAGATGTTTTATTTTAAAAACATATTAGTGGTGAAAGTTCATATAATTTATTTTTATTTAACACAAAAATACTTAAAATTAATTAATTATGAAACTAAAACCAATCCTTGTGTGGCATTACAAATGTGACAACTTGTTGTATATAATGATTTATTTTATTTGAAAAAAAAGGTAAAAATACTTGTACAAGTTATCATAATATATATCATTTAAAAAAGTTGAAATAAGATTCATAGGCATTTAAAGGATTTAGACACTTAAAAAAGAAATAGAAAATAATAGATAAATAATTGATATAATTAATAATGTATTACAACTAAAAGATTCACATTGATAACGAGTATGGAGACAATTGTCCCTACAATTTTTTTACAAGAATATGTCTAATAATTTTTATTTTTGCCTCCATAAAAAAGTTAGTGTTGTTCCCATAAAACAATTCCTTTTTAAATAAATGTAAAAAGTAATAAGAGATAAAAGAGAATAATTTAATATTAATTTTATAACTTTATTTAGGTTTTTAATAGTATTGACACGGAAAAAAATTATATATTTTTAAAATAAGAAAATGTATAGAAAAGAATTATGATTTTTTCCACTAAATAACATCTGTAGGAGAATAATTCAATGAGGATTTGCAATCTTATATGGCTAGATCTTAGTTTAGAGACTGGATTCTGCCCCCACCCCGTGATGAATTTATCTACAATACGGACGACTGCGAAATAGCCAACATGTAACCATTGTTTCAAGTCTAAGATTTTTGTTCGTGATATTACAATTATTAGTTATTCAGTCTAATCTCGTGCCGATATTCATCCATCCTATCAATTTGTTTATTTTAATATTTCAAGAGTAAAGGTTATTTATGAGTACAATACTGGCATGTACTGCCTCTTTTACATTTCTTTTCATGTTTTAGTTTTTTTATTTCTTTTAAAATGTGATAGAATTCATCCTAATTATTCTTGGAAATGGAATAGAAGTTGAGAGATTCTCAAAATAATTCATGTTTTAAAATTTCAAAGTCTAATTAATTTCCTAGTGTATAAGTATAAAAAAAGTCAAGATATTAAATAAAATATTTTAATCTAAATATAACAATTTTTCGTTCTATTAAATGTTTCTTAATTCATGTATAATAACCTTAAATATAAAAAGAAATGGAAAAGAAGTAGCAATTTATAAAAATGGTGTTGCACATTTATCTATTGTCATATGGTGCTCGTATTTAACAACTAACAAAAGTTAGAACCCGGGAGAGTGCGATAAAACACGTCACCCCTTCTTAGATATGGTGCTAACCATTAGCTTCTGATTCTATTGCAGCATCGTCACCCATCTCTCAATATAACATAACTGGCTCCACTACTTGTCTTCTGTATCTTGGAGATTCTCTTAAGGATCTCTGCAGAAGCTTCTTTATCCTGCACATTGCAAAGCACGGATATGATATTCAACCTTGGCAGAGCATGGCAAAACAGTCTTTATAACCCATTTATCTTAATCCTTAGGTGACCTCAAGGTGTGATATTTCCTATTCATGCATACCACAATTTATATATTCATCTGGTAGAACAAGATATTCATTCCACAAATTACCATAAAATATTGTTCGGTAGCCTCATTTGAATTTGACACTAGCCAGTCAATTCGTTCTAAATAGTATTAAATACATGTTAGCTCTACAGAATGTGACTTATAGCATAATTCCGAAGAACCTAACAATCAAGTTCTATTCTTTCACAGATATTAAGTAAAAGGCTTCGATTAAGATCATAAAACATGTTGAGATGCTAGCATAGACACACGAGATTTTTTTTTTGTTTTTTTAATCGGCAGACACACATGAGTTATAAGAATGGCTAAGCAAAATATTGAAGCTCAATAAAGGTATAGCCAATCTTCCCGTAGAGCTTACATCTGAAGATCTTAGCCTTGACTTAAATTTAGCTACAAGATCCTTTGTGGTCACTGGAGTTTTCTGCATCAAAACAGCCCTGATTTCTTCCTCACTCACAGGTCCAGAAAAAGTGGAGGATGACCCTTCTTTTGACGATGGGGCTGGCGGTACACCTTTTGCAGGAGCATTACTTTTAGATGCAGATCCATTTTCCTCTGTGACAGATAATTTTGGTTGCTGATCAATGGGATGATGAGAAATTTCAATAACACTTCAAGGAAAACCACTTGGATGAGCTTTCGACTTCAGTGCTTTGAACTTAAAAATTAAGATCTTTTTGAAGGTGCTCCAATACAATAAGCTGAAGATAGATTGTGCTTGGACACATCAATTTGAAAGTGCTTCAGACCTAAATTTGGGGCAATTTTATCCAACTTTTCTCAAAACACCTTCCCAATTGAGCAGTGTCAACTATAGCAATATTTGCTTTCCAAAAGTTCCCTGAAAATAGCTTCTCAAAATATGCAGAGGCAAACTTAATCAATCTATTCTGCATTTTTTTTTTTTTTTTTATAAAAAAAATCTACCCAAATAGTTAAATTTTATGAAAAAATATAGTCTGTAATTTTTTTTTACACCACCTACTATTAAATCATGATGCCAGTTGCCACATCATTATAAGTGTTCTGACCTGCCAGGTAGTTGTTATTACAGTCAAACTTTTTTAATGACGTCAAAACACAAGATTAGATGATAGTTAAAACTTTCTTACCTGTGGATCAAAACTAAATCACTATTACAAAGGGCATTTGTAATCAAGTGAGATCAGAGAAGTAATAACATACATTTTCTGTTTTGACCTTCTTTGGTGGTGCACCAGTAGATGCTTTTGTTTCCTCATTTAATTTTCTCTTCCCCTTTGAAGGCTTTGAAGTGGATGAAGTTCCCCAAGAAGTTCCTGTTGCTGCAGATTTTAAAGGGCTATTGTCAGCAGGTTCTTCCTTAGGTGCATCCTTCTGCTTTGAAGCAATCACAGGAGGAACCTCATCATCCACCTAGACAAACCAAATGACCCATTAATTGATGAAAAATACTAGAGTCTGGTTCACCTGTATGTTCAAATGAAATCTAAGCTATTGGTTTGAATAAGCCATTTCCCCTTTTAGAAGTCACAAGGTCACGGCAAATGCGAAAAGCAATCTGCTTCTTGCCAAAAAGGAATTGCACTTGTAGCAGTTTGCACCAAGTTATATTTATCTTGCACTTGCATGTTACTAATTATTAGTGGCACAAAGAACACTGGAACAATTATAGGCACATCTACCAAAATAAAAATAAAAATGGAGGAAGCATCAGATTCATTCAGACCACTATAGGCACATCTACTAATTATTAGTGGCACAAAAAACACTGGAACCCATACATCGTCGTCATCGTCATCTTCAGCATCAGATTCATTCAGACCACTAGATCGTCCAAGCAGCTTCTTCAGCTGTTTCCCAGATTTACTCAGACCTCCCCCTTCTTCATTATCTTCATCCTCATCCTCATCATCCTAAAATTATTTTTAAAAAAAATAGTTCAAGAATGTCTGTAACAAAAACCAAATTCGAAGATTTCCTGACCAGTCCTTTTTATGTTAATTTAAAAATTCAATAAGCTATAATGCCATCAAGGAAGGCCTTGAAGGTTAGTTTCTAAAACTGCATGAGAAAGAAATTAAAATCAAATATAAAAGAGTAGAACAGCATAAATACCAAATAAGGATATCAGAAAATGACTGATATAATAACATGAATCCATGTAAACAGGAAACCAAGGAATTCATAAAATGAAAACACATAAAACTAGAAAAAAAAAAAAAATCTTGTTAAGTGAAGTCCTAACATTCTATGAAGGTTGTGCTACTCTGTGAAGGTCCTCTTCTAGATGAAATTCATCAATAAATGGTTGGTTGTATTATTTTCTTTTAAGTTGACGAAATTATTTCCTCATTTTGTGCTAACTTTCTTCTAATTACAGATTCATTGCGTCAATCCAGTTTGAATATAATCTCTAAAGCGTGCCAAAAAAGAGCACAATGAAGTAGCAACTATATCCAATAAATTTTAGATCCATAAATAAATCCATACAATATCTATCTCAACAGTCAACACCAATTCATGAGGTAGCTATGACACATAAATGGCATAAAATGACAAAAACGATCAACAACAGAACATCTAACTTCTTAGTCACAAGTACTTGAGGAACTTGAAACTAACTTGCTTGAATTCTGGATGAGCAGGAACTTCAGGAGCCAAATCTTCCCTTTCCTCAGGATCATTTCCAACAGCTTCATCATCATCAGTGAAAATCTCTTCATGCTCCCAATCATCACCTATAACATATGCACAAGTATAATCAACAGAAAGAATAACAAATACCTCATGAAGTATTCTTCAAGCTTTCAAAAGAGTTTAAACTTTTAAACTTATTAATGCCTCAAATTCTTGATCAGTTAAGATGAAATGCTTGAACAGAATGGGAACATTCTTGCAAAGAATGCCAATTAGACATAAGCTTATATAGACCAATCAAGTCAATAGTCAGAATAATAAGTCACACGATAAAATAAACAAGAAGACCCACACTAGGTATTGATAAGTTGCATGTGATAGACCCATGTGAGGGATTGATTGCTTGATGTACATTGTAGACTTCATTTAATAGGGGACATAGTTTATAATTTAAAACAATTGCATCCTATCATCTCCAATATGTTACTTTATATATCTCTGACCTCAGTAGAGGCATATACCCATTCAGACTAATCATAGCATGGAATTACAAAGCAAGAAGGTCATCGTTGCATAAAACCAGAAATTAAATAATAACCATCACAGCCATTTTCATCAGAAAATATAAACAACAAACAAGACCATTACCTACCATTTTCAATATCATCATCATCCTGATCAGGTCTCTTCCCCTTGGACCTTCTTCATCATCATCAGCCCCTTTTTTATTTAGTCCAAGTCTATTATTCTTCCTTACTGCCTCCTCTTCTTCATCCTCTTCCCCTTTATTTGAAACATGACCTTCATCATCTTCACCAGTTTTTTTATGGCTTTTCCCTCCACCCACATTGCCCTCCTTCTCATCAAACCTCCCACGTTCACCAAATGCAGCAGGCCCATTATTTGCTGCTTTCATCATCCATCTTTTCATATCCATCAGCAGTTCTTTCTGTTTTTCATTTTCTTTTCTGCTTCCTCCAAATTCAATTGTTTATATTATGCGACCTTGTTAAAGTTGTACCTAAAATTCAAAAATATAAAGAAGAAGAAAGAGCATACCCTATCACATATTGATTAGAGATATGACCAATATAGTTCTTATAAGAATAGTCTTCAACTTACAAGTTGATTTTGTCGGGTTGAGTTAGGCCCTAAGCATGTCTAGTCAATTTGGAACCTTAACACATCCTCACATGCCTAGGCATATCTATCATATCTAGTCGATGTGGAATCTTAACACACCCTCACATGCCCCATGAGGAGACATCTGAAGCATGAACAAATGTGGGTGACCCAAAAAACAACACCCCTATCACTTGGGAATAGACATCTAGAACATGGACAAAATGCAAGTGACCCACTAACCCCCAAACACTTCGAAATAGACATCTAGAACATGAACAAATGAAGGTGATCCAATAAGAGCATCCCCTCACGCCTAGGAATAGACATATAGAGCATACACAAATACAGGTAACTCAATAACAAATCCAAAATAAACTTTGATACAATCTTAGAATTTGTCTTAGAGATTAACTCAACCCTCAAAATCGGCTTTATGTTTACATTACTAAGAAATTTGAAAAAATTGTCAATTTGTCTAAGTTACCAAGCTTGCCTTTTTCTTGGCTTGATTGCTTTTTCGCAGGAGTGACATGTGATAATCTTTTATCTATCCTACCATGTACTAACATAAGTATCGAATGAAAAATAATATATTTTGTAAACAGAAAAAAATTAAAAATAGTAGCTTAGAAAGGCTACATCATAAAGCTTTAAGCCTAAATAAACATTGGAACATCACTACCACACAAAAACAAAATCCTTATAACTAATATACCAAAAACCATCTGGAATGGCAACAAACTCCTTCCTTTCCATCATGAGCAGGTAATAGGTAGCTGATTGTGCACCTTTATGACCCTAGAATTGAGACTGACCAGTTTCGTCCTCCAAGAGCTGTGGTTGGATGTACTGTTGTGTGGTTTTGCAACTCATGTACGTTTTTGTTTCAAATTCATCACACCCTGAAGGATGTCATGACCCCAATGCAATCCAACCCTTTTTTTTATCTTTTATGTGAGGTGCAGTTTCTCTCTCATAAATCTTGCCTAGCAATAACGTGATTTTTGCTCATTTGATCACAAATGAGATTTTCATTTTCCTGGAGAAGAAGCTTATAGCATGATGTTGTACTTTTATTGTTACTAATATAGTTAATTTAATAGAGAAACGATGTTTCTTAAACCATTATAATATTATAAAATTCTTGAATTCGCTCCTTGACCGATCAACATAATCAATTTAATTGTAATATTAACTTGATATGGCTTGGAATCGTGTTTTTTTAACCAAAACATTAAGCTTAAGTCAAATTAACGTGCAAAGTTGCTCAATATTTGTGCGTGAATAGAGCATGATCATGTAGTTAATGATGTGCAACATGAGAAAAGAATGAGAGATAACCAGAGCATGGTCCATTCCAACGTGACCTTTCTGTTATCAACTCATCTTGTTGGATTTCAGCTAACCAATATCTGATAAAGATATGAACCGGCCGTTAAATTTGTTACTACACGGTAGCTAAGGAAGAAAGAAAATACGACAGAGGGTTGGGATTTCGGATCTGGAAAAGTTTCACGAGAAGCGAAAGAGGATTCGAATTCGTCTGTTATTTCATACCAACATTTTAAGTAACAACCTCGAGACATTAAAAGAATCTGTAACTTGCAAAAATTGCTCAAAGTTTGTCATGGAAAATGCATATATATGGAACACGAAAAAATAATAATTAAAGAATAAAGTTTGCAGGGAAAAAAAATTTAAATATTATTTTAAAAAAAATTACAAATTTGTAGCAGTTTTAAAACTATTTACACATCTATTGCAGTGAGTCGCGCGCCCCAGCAGGACGCGACCAGTCGCACCCCCACCAGGCGCAACTGGGACTGAGTCGCACCTCTTCAAGTTAATATACACATCGCTTCACGTATGCATGACACGTGTCGTCACGAGGTGAAACACGTCCAGTTTGGGCCTGTTTAAACATGTCCAATTTAGACGTGTTCGATTGTCCCATTTTTGTAAATAAGTTTCAAACAGCCCCAAATAGGTAAATATTTTTAAAAAAAGTATTATTTGGGTGCTTTTGCTCATGAACACTACACCATGTAATGAAGCTCCTCATAGTAATTAATACGGTTTTTTCTTTGATGGAGACATTTTTTTCTTTATTTACCAAATGGGAACAGTGTAGTCAACAAAAAATTACCACGTGGCACGAATCTTTTTTTTTTTTAAAACATTGGTTGCTAAAATTTAACTGTTAATTTCGATTTCTATTTTAGTTGCTAAAAGTGTTAGCGACCGAAATAGTGATAGAATGAGTCACTCATGGGGAGAGGTGACTCACTACATTGCGTAAATAGTTTTAAGACTGTTACAAATTTGTAATTTAAAAAAAAAAAGAATATTTAAATTTTTTTTCCAAAGTTTGCATCGTGTAATTAATGGCAAACACTGTACGTAGGATAAAAGTGTGAAAAATAAATGGAGTATGGTTCTTTTCCAACGTGCTACACCTTTATATCATTTCACAGGGAAGGGTAAAATTGCGAAAAATAAATGGAGTATTATTTTAAGTAAAAAATTTGAGACTTAAATTTACAATGAATTTTATTTTTATATACTATTAATATAAAAAAAATAATATCATAAACAGAACTAGCCTTTAAAGTAATTACTATAAAAATATTGTCGTATAAATTATAATTTAATAATAGTATAAAATATTTATAAAGTAACACATTCTAATTAAATTCTTTCTTTCCCTCCATCTCATTATTTTATTTTTATTGAAATACATATTTTAAAAAAACCATTAACTACACAAACTTTATGGTAAAATGAATTTTCTAATTTAAAAATGTCCTTATAAAAAGAGTTAAATTATAATTTTAAATATTTAAATAAAATATTATTAAATTAGGATATTGCTATAAGATGATTTTTTAGAATGATAAATATGTTTATGTCGTGTCTTTTTTACAATCAGTCTTTTTGGATTGACATTTTTAACTGTAACATGTCTTATTCTATGGTTTGTCAAAGCTAAACAATTTTCCATCCATCAAATATTAATGCTAATTAGTAATTACGTCTAGTTTGACCCCTTTTTTTTACTAATAGATTAATTCTTTTGAACATTCAAACCCTGCAAACAAACACCTCATCAACTCCTTCTCCTTGTCTATTTCTTCTTGTGAAATCATATCACTCATTCCATTTTTATTTCTTCCATTTCATGTGTAAAGTAGCATTTAGGTGTCATGAAAAATCTTTCCTACACTGGTGAGTCTGGTGACCAACAATCTACACCACAGAATTTGTCATTGAATTCTCCCTACACTGGTACAGATCAATTATTTGTAGGTGATGGCACACGTTTGTCTCAGTCACACTGGTACATCTAACATTAATACTAAATCCTCTCCTCTTCATCTATCTGATATTTTAAGTGTTCCCAAAATTCATCAGAACCTTATACATTTTCTTTGTATATCTACACTTGTCCTACTATTTAATGAAGTCATGTTCATAATATGTTTGATGCAAAGTCTAAATGCGTTCATAGTCTGTTTAGTCCGCTATTAACTTTTACTTTTCAATGATTTATTTTTCTGCCGTTTATTCTACTCTTTAGTGAGTTCCAGTTTTTACTTTCCTTTCACTATTTCGAATGGACAGATCGAGGAAGGGAACCCAAACTTATTTATCTATTTTTGGCAAAGTTCAATTTTGATTCTTTTTTCATATATATGCAGACTCAACAACGCAAGTCGATGATTTCATTGCTTTCATGTTCATTTTCAGTCATGCGATTGATCTTTAAGGTATGATTCTGACTTATATAATACAAAGCTCCAAGGTAATCTTTTTAAGTTCTAATCTCTCTGAGAAGCACTTAATTAACAAGCACAAATGAGAGCAACACCTTAAACTTGCTTAAGTTCAAGTAATCACAGTCTTCTTAATGTTTCTAAAAATAAAATATAAATAAATAAAAAAACTCAAAGAACATAATAAGACATATATAGTGGCACAGGCTAATTCAGAAAGATGCTCCTTATTAGCTTAGTAATTACAAAGAGCGAGGCTGAAAAATAAACAGAGCATAATAATGCACCCAAAGAAAGATGCAAGCGAGATTATGTTGTTGACAAAATTATCCGCCAGTAAATGAATATCAATTTCTTCCTCCAAACTAAATTCTTTTGTTATTGCTAAGATTACTGGTTTCAGACAGGATTAGAGATAAATAAACAATGAAGAAAGAAACAAGTAAACACTGAAGGCGATTTCAGCTTAAATAGCAATGACTACTGATTAAGCATCACTCATGGAGAGGTGAGTTGACTCCTAAAGCCAGTCCTTCCGAATATCAAAAGTGTAGTTGATCTCCAAGTATAACTTGTTGTCATCGTCAACAAACTGAAAAAACGGGACACAAAAATACGAGGTCAAGTAATGCATTAATCCAAAATAAATAAAAAAACTGTAAAAGATGATACAAAAAGTCTTTTTAATCTTTAGTTCCTAATAAATTCACACAAAAAACCATCCATTTTAATCTTTTTCTACTTTACTTTTTAATTATTGTTTTCGTACTAATTAAAAACTAAAGTCAAGTGATGTTTTGTAAATTTAAGAATTAACAGGAAGTTTTTAAATTAAATCACAGAAGCTAAAATGTCTCATTCATATTGTAATTTGAGGACTAATTAATTTGAAATGTACTCCCGTGAATTTGAGTTTTTTTTTTGACAGAATGAATTTGAATTTTTAATAGTAAGTGGTTAAATGTATACACATGAAGTCTGGCAACAAATTTATGAGAACATTTATTGGTGGGATGATTGATGCAAAAGAGACATTAATTTGTGCTCACTTCATTCCAAAACAAGTCACAACATCAATACGGACAGGCTAGGATCGGCTAAGTTTTTTCTTATTTAATGCACTAGTGCTGGATCTCGTGACAATTGCAGGCTTATATCCACTCTTTTTACCCGATAATAAAGTCATGAAAAAGCATTTTTAAAACCCTCTTTATCAAACAATATGTAGGAATATTAACCAGTTGTTTATTGTTAAGGAAGCATGCATTAAATATTAACTACGTACCTTGGATCTAGCCGAATATTGCCCTCTAGCAAATAACCCAGATGGTGTTGTCTCTTCGGGCATCTCATGCGTGTAAGGCTCTGCTTGAGGGCTGAATGTTCCAATCATCTCTTTAGTGCTGTCAACTGAACAAGGCCCCATAATGAGATATACGTACAAGTCAACTTAATTTAGTCCTTCAAGTACTACTCTTTGTTTCTAAAGTAATAAAATTATATAAATAATCATTTATAAGTATGGAATTTTTGTCAATTGGATTCTTAAGGTGGTAAATATTTACTAATAATGTTCAGGAACCGATTTGAGCCATAATTCTAATGTTTAGGAGATTACTTATATAATTTTTTTTTACTTGAAAACTAGTATTTTCGAGGGAGTACGTAATATTTAAGGAATGAAATTGAGGGTTGATTCAAATTGTGAATAATTTGTTTGGCATGATTTGAGCGAGACTACTTACCCTTGAGACCAGTTTTCCATACAGTGTTGGTGTATTTGAGACCTGAAACAATATTATGGCTGACCTGGAAAGTGAACATCAGACTGTAACGGCTACCTTCTTTCAAAGTAAACCATAAGCCACTGGGATTTCCTGATTCTGGTATTGGAAGAACAATGTCTTCTCTACCAGCCGCCTTGATTGCAAGGCTCAGTATCTTAACTTCTGGCTCCAGAGATTCTTAATTATTCACAAAAACATGTCAAAAGTTAAGTCAAGAACTTATTAATAAAATTTTATGGCAAAATTATTGTCATTAGGGTAAGCAACAAAGCATGCAACCACAAAGGGATATATAATTGCTCGTTGCTATTCACAAAATAAAACAACTTACAACTTACAAAAGAAAAAAACCTAATTAAAAAAAAATCATCACTTAACATGCATTATTCCATCAAAACAGTATAATCAAAAGGAAAAGCCAACAGCAATATTAGGGGCAGAAAAATATAAAGAACCGTTTAAAATATTTTTTATTGTAATAATAACAATTGAAACTAATTATTCATGTCTTAAAAGATGTTACAGATATTTTCTTTAATCTATTATCAATTCACATTTCACAGTATAATTAATTCAAATTGAGCAATATTCTCTTTTAGATCATATTTGACTGTTAAAAAGCTTACAACCAGACACGTGTTTGAGATCAAGATAATCTGGACAAACAGAAATCAAAAGAAACTGAATCACCAATTTAACTTTAAAGGGTAGCAATTGAACAAGTAATTACCACCAACAGAAGTCATGTCAACACTGCCAAGAAGCTGTTCCTTCCACCTCCTCAAGCTCTCATCATCCTAAGATCTCAAGCAGAAAACACAACATAGACATAAATGATAAACAGAAGAATAAGGAAAAAACTTAATCGGAAATAGAGTTAACCGTATGTTGACTTTTAATGCAAATCTTTATTAATCAAATTATCGAGATAAAACTCTAAAAAAAAATGAATAGAATTGCATCTGAAGAATAAACCATAACATATATAGATCTTTCAAAATAAATGGGAATAAAAGAGTAAATTAAACCTTATCCTTTTCAAGCTGTTCTTTCAAGGTGCACTGGGGACCCAAGTCAATCCTCCTCTCCACGTCCTCATCTTCATCCTCGGTGACAGCAATGGAGCCTTCACAAATGTGTCTACTGAGACTCGTGCCTCGTTCATCGCCACTTTCATCATCATGAACATGAACCGTTTTCCCGGCCGCGTGCTGCGTTTCAGGAACGTCTTTGCCTTTGTCGTCATCAAAACCCATGCTTTTGCAATCGGAGACCACCCCAATGGCCAAAGACATCAACGGTGGCTGAACCCAGATGGCAGCTTTTTACAAGAACCACCACCTAGTAAGAAACACAAGAAAACCCGCTAGGAAGAATTGAATTGAAGGTTCGCTCCAAGCCTCCAACGTACGTGCAAAAGGAAGAATTGAAGTGCGTTGAGGAAGAAAAGGTTGATTGAAAAAATGAGTGTTGCAGCAAGAAAAGATGCCAAGAAGGCAACAAAGAGAGAAGGAAATGGTCCTGTGGTGATCCGCAATTCACAAATATTCAACGACAAATATGGGAGAGACTCCTCGTCTTCGTCATCGTGAAGCTCACTCTTGTAGCACCTACTGCAAATATATTTTAAAATATACTAACATTTAAACCCAAGATATATATAAAACAAACGATAAAAAGAATTGATAGTCTTTACCTAATTAAAACAATTAAAAAGATTGAGGTTTGAGTTGGGTGGAACTAAACATGCAGTTTGACTCCTTCAGTCCTTTTTATGGGTAATACCATTACTATCAAGAAAAACTTTAAAATCTGACAATAAACCATAAG
>PYAF01002370.1:699912-719687 GCA_007407185.1 Glycine tomentella | reverse complement strand
TAAAAAAAAAAAAAAAAAAAAAAAAAAAAAAAAAAAAAAAACTCTTTTTATTTCCCCCACCAAATATATCATTTAGTGCATGTTGCCACGCTAGTGTTTTCATCTTCATGTTGAAGTTTCTTCCAACCAAAAAATAAACCCGTAGATTTTAGGTCCATAATTTTTTTTTTTGAAATACGTACAATTTTTTTTAAAAAAATATAACACACATAACAGTCATTATATTCGGGTGGAACAAAAATATTTTAAATGCAAACTATTCTCATCATTTCAGATGATTCCTTGCGGTCTCACATTTTGCTGAAACAAAAATTAAACAATGTATTGCCAACTATTTCAAGGAATAAAAAAAATCAATAATTAATTTTGAACAGATTTACTTAACTGTCCTAGAAATTATTGAACTACGTTACTGAGGTTCGGGAACATGAACATCAAATATTCATGTCCATCACGTTCGTCGAAAAAATAATGAGGAAATTAAAGTACGTTCATTTCACAATCTTCCCATAAATTAATAGGTGGTCGTGGTCACTTTTTCACGTTAAATATTAAGGGGGAAAGGTAGAAGCTACAAATTCTTGCTTCCAAGTATCGTGTGGTGTGTCTAATCTTTTGGGACGAACATCCAAATACACTGAAACTTAGTCTGATTAGTTAGAAAGTAGTGTTAAGAATAAGACAAATACTAAAAAGTATACTTAATACATTGGTTAAAGAACTAAAAAATAGAAATATTTTTATTGAGATATATGCATAAAATTATATTCTTCATAATTATTTTTACACTTTCAAATGATATTCATAATAAATATTTTTTTTTAGTTTTTTAATCAATATTCTAAAGATATTGGTTAACAAGATCCTAAGAATAATATTAGTTTGTTAGACATAAGGTTTATATATAGAGTATTTACCTATTGTCAATATATCTTTTATTATGTATCAAATTTTAATCAAATACAATGAGTTACTTTGTTAGTGTTCCTTTGTTTTTGAGTTCTATGATGCGTGACAACATCAATTAAGTGTTACTTGCCTCTCTTCTCACTTTTCTGATAAGGAGAATTTCTCACCTTAATGAGTATCATGCTGTTCGGGATCGGAGCTTGTGGACGTTCAGCTACCTAGTGTGAGAGTTGGTTAGCTACAATCGGGCTCTGAATTTTTCTTTCTATAATCTTAAAATCATTGGTTTGCTCCAAATTTTGAGGTTGAAATAATTTAAATTCGGCTCCTCACTAAAGTATGCAGATACACTTTAAAATTATGATTAGAAAACCAACAGTTGAAAATTATGATAAAACCGAATACGATCTCAACTGTTCATTAAGTATTTTGGTATTCAAGGATTTAATGCAACCGTAGACAAATTGCTTTCAAGTTTATTACATTAATTACTAGAGCATTTTTGGGGTCAATATGTCTTAATAAAAATATCAAACAAAAACATATTCTATTTGCTAATCGGGCTGGTCATAACAGTGAAAAGTCTTCTGCAGCCTAGCTGGTCAGATATTGGAGAGGTGGTTTCATTCACAACTTCACAATCGGCCAGCATATTTGCATGCCTAAATATATGACGTGCGGATACACTATTATACAATATACATGAGATAAAATTATGAAAGTAATAGATACTATGATGCAGAAAATCAATTCTAGCATCAACAGTCTTAAAAGATAAAAGTATAAATTCCTGTAATTTTACCTATGACTAACTTTTTTTTAAAGCACCTGTAGTAACTTGAAACTTTTTCATGGACATGATATTAGGGTATCTACGATCATGTGAGAAAAAATAGCATGTTAGAGGGGTGTTACGAAGTATAAAATCGTTCTGTTTCTTTCCTTACCAACTTAAGCATACGAGAGAATTGGTTCACAGCAACAACAAAACAAAATTAATTTATCGACCTTCAATACAAGTACAACAACTACAAAATCTGAAAGCTCGTGTCACTGATATGCTCCAAAACATTCAAATCTCAAATCTCAATTTTAAGCCAGCTAAATTAGTGCGGTTAGTGCGGGTTTACAGAATTGCTATTTAATTTAATGCAAATACCCAACCCAATCCTGCAAGATTTGGTATACGTATCCTTGTTCCCGTGAAGCCTAGTGGCTGATAGAGACAAACTTAAACCACAAAGGCATAGGGTGGTCTTAAGTGTTTAAATTATGAGACATAGCTCAGATGAAAATGAAATGAGCAAATAATTCAATGACAGGCCATACCATGTAAGGATTGTATTCCAAATAATCAAGAACAACAACAATAATAAAGACCTTGCAGGTTTACAGAGTACTCAAGATGCACCAGGCATCTTTTGGGGGGCATTTTTCGGTTGTTTGTACACTAAACTAGTATTCAAGCTCAAGCCAACGAGAATATTTGTTACCGTACTTGATCTTGTACTTACATGACATTTTTATAAAATATGACAAAACAACAACGTGAAACCAATCAAGAGGCAGTTGACAATAAAGTTTAGGAGTAACCACAGTTAAAAGTTAAAACCCAGTTTCACATAAACAAATTTTCCTTATCAATTGCGGGCTTGTAAAGGAGCATTTTGTAATCTTAACTAACATCTCAGGCTAACAAAAGAGGAAACAAAAATTAACCATTGTTCAGGTGCGAAGGAAATAAACAAACTTTTGAGTTACAACAAAAATCCCCTGCACTAAGATTTGCATGGAGCAAAGGTGATGTTGAACAAATTAAGCGGGGTAATATAAATAGCAGTCTTCATCAAAGGGGTAATGCCAAACCTTTACAGGACGATTTACTAACTAGTCAGCACCCCATTTTCTTACAACATTCTCCTTGGCAGAAGTATGCTGATAAGCTTTCTTCTTTGAAAGTCCATCAAAATCAGGCTGCTTGCTGTTAGAAGTATTTTTCAAGACTTTTGATGAAATGAAACCAAATCCGTTTCTCACTCCCCGAAGTGCATATAGCAATGGATTGAAGATGACGGCAAGGAGCAAATCGCCTTTTGCAACTAGGAGATACTGAAAATACAGAGAGGGGAGGAAAAATATATTCTTATTGCATGGTACGTATTATGAATTATGAATTATGAATTCATGACTATTAGTAAGTTGAAAGAGGAATCAGGAAAGTTCTTACTACTACAACGAGACCAAGTATAGTAAGAATAGCTTGTTTTGCTTCTTGCCAAAAATTATCATCATTAGACCAGCCAAACCATCTACCCCACCCAAACCAACCACCTCCACCAGTGTCACCTCCACCTCCCAGCTCTTCTCTTCTTTTAATTTCCTTGTCCCATTTGTCAAATTCATTTTTCTTCCCACTTAGTGCACCTTCTAATGCTTTTCTAGCTTGTTCCTGCAATTCAAATTCACTTTCAATTTTTTAGTCCCCTTCACACCAGCTTTGTGAGGCATCAAGAACTATACAAAGTCCATCATCTCAAGATTCAAAATAGATTTTACTTATTTTAGTGATAAACTATTTCCATGGAAACCAATCATGAGGCCCAAATTTTATAATTATATCAACAAACTGATAGTGAAAACATCAATCACTCTCTTTCACAAACAAGGGAGTATAATTCAATTTTTATAATTTTCATGAAAACAGTACTTGAACAACATGATAAAGGCAGCAAAATATTTACGCTAAATAACAAACCAAACCAGTTCTATAAACAAAGGCATCTTCTAAATGTTACCTAAAGGAAAAGGAATTGAAACACAGCATTACATTATGGGATCACCTTGACATCTAATAGTCATGTGACAAGTACTGGAAATTAACTTGCATATGCTCAAATCATTCAAAATTAAGAGATCAGTCAATTAGTTCTAACTGCATGCATCATTTTGCTATAGTTTAGTTTAGCTTCCATTGCATTCTTATAAATACTTGTAAGTCCTTCTTATATCAGCATTTTTTATTCATTCAATAAAAAGAGTTACTTCTTGGAACTCCTCTGTTATTCTTTGAGATCTGGGATCTTTGACCTCGCCAACTTTGCACCCATCCAAAATTTGATATGATATCAGAGCTCTCTCACGGAGAGAGCAATGATTCCATTGCTGAATATGACAAGAGAGGCTGAGACAGTGGATGAATATCCAACATCCACAGAGGCACAGTTTGAAGAAGCATCTATCACGATTAGGAGTCATCAAGTGATGCCTCACTTGTGCAAGAACAAAGTGTTTAGAGAGAGAGAGAGAGAGAGAGAGCATATTTGCAGAAACCGTGTGTTTGTTACATTAAATACAAATAATTAAAGGATATATTGTTTCCTCTAAATCAGAGATTTCTTGCCAATAAACTGCTATACAATAAATGTAGAATATTCTATCCTGACTTTCAACACTCCCCCTCAAGATATCAAATAGAGGTGCGAAACCTATTTATATAAGTTTTCTATTTGAAAGTCGCCTTAATTGCAACTTCTTTGGGCTTCCCTTAATCGTAGCCTCAAGGATGGTGTTAAGTCCCACATCAATATGATTTAAATAGAGCTTATAAAGTTTGGGCAATTCTCACATTACAAGTTAGTTTTTAGGGTTGAGTTAGAACTAAGTCCAAATTCTAGGATGGGATCAAACTCTGTTCCAGATCCATTATTGGGCCACGAGCCACCTGCATTTGCCACTCTCCAGGATGATAGCCCTAGGCGTGAGGGGATGTGCTGGAAAGTCGTCTTAATTGCCAGCCTCAAGGGTGATGTTTTGGCCCATATCAACTAGAGATATGACTAAAATAGAGCTTATAAAGTTTGGGCAATCTTCACTTTACAAGTCGATTTTTGAGATTGAGTTAGGTCCTAAGTCCAAATTCTAAGATTTTCCAATGATGGGCAAGGATTGACTTGTAATATGGAAGAATTTGAAATTCAAGAGGGTGGAACAAAATTTAACTTATTATCAAAGAATTTGAGAAGTAAAAGAAGTCCTTGCAATGATGGATAATGGTAAAGTTATTGGTCCTAATAGTATTCCTATTGAAGTTTGGAAATGTGTCGGAGAACAATGTACCATTTAGCTCACTAAGAAATGTGATGTTAGATCAGTGTTCCTATACATAAGAACTAGGGAGTTAATTTGGATTTATGCTAGGAAGTTCTACAACGAAAGCAGCTTATCTTCTACGAGAGTTGACGGAAAGGTGCTTAGGCATAGAGCACATTCCCAAACGCAAAGATAAGGAAAACGAAACTGGAATGACGAGAAACAGAATTATTAAAGTGAGAATTACCTCCTTTCTGTTGTCGGAGAAAAGGCAAAGGAATCTGCCGTTGCACTTGAGCTTGTGCTGCAAACAAGTCCAGTTTTGGTTAGTCGATTGGGAATTCGAACGGCATGGCGGCAGTTTCCTCCTACTTATGCTTGGCGGGCCTCCAAGGTTTAGAATCTCTGCCACTGCCATGCTCTTCTCTTCCTTCCGCTTCCTGGCCTAAGCCTAACCCTTCTCTTCTCTCCTTCATGGATTCACTGCTGGACCATTATATCAACGGATGAGATTTTAAACATGTGACAATTTAATATAATGAAAAATAAGACTTTAAAATTAATTTACAGATTTATCCTTTTTATTCTTTTTTTAAAAAATCTGGGTTCGATATCTTTCATTTCCTTGCTGATGTGGTGGTGTCCCGTTCATCATTTCCCAGCTGGACTCGCCAATCATCAAATTTGCCAAGCTCGCCGGTTTAGTTAGATACTCGTATTTTCTTGCAGAGATTTCCAACGCATTAAAAAGAACACCTTCCTTCAGATCCTTTGGTATTTTCGGGGATTCACCCATGCCATCACATTTGCCAAAACCATTATCAATGAAACCTAATCCATATTTCAAAAAAAACCTCAGATTCCACAATCTCAGTTCACCTCAGCAAAATGAACCCATTGGCCTCACCGCACCGAAGTTCGTTATTAACCTCCACCACGCATGTCATCAAGAACCAGTCCCACAACCGCCACGACCCTCCGTCGTCGTTCCAAGCGGCGGCGACTCGTAGGCCCGATTTCGTGTCCCTGCCCCTCCTTGCCCCACATGGCCCTCGCATTGTCCGCTGGCCAGGCAGAGACATCGAAAAACACAGTCGCATCACTCCACTAGGGTCACCAGGAAACACTTCAGAATCGAGTCAAGCCAGGAGCAAAAAGAGAAGATAGAACACTGACTTTTGAGGGATGAGGAAAAGAGAATATAAAACTGACTTTCGGGAGATGAGGGTAAACATGACTTCTTACATTAAAAAAATTAAAAACCTCATGGTCATCCGTGAATTTGTATATATTTTTTAAAATTATTTAAACTCTTAATTTTTTTTATTTAATTATTTCTTATTTAATTAATTAATATGTGTTACTCAATTTTTTCAATCCTTATAAAATAAAATTATTGTAAATTTTTAAGATATTTTGATAAAAAATTATTCAATATAAAGACTATTTAAAATAATCTTATATAAAGAAACAAATAATTTTAAAAAAAATCTTATATTCAAAGAGAAAAATAATACTATTTTTTAAGAAACCTTTTAAGAAGTTAATTAATTTACATAATAACATTAAATTTGTTTAAAACTTGAATTATTTTAAAAAAATTATTATTTATATTATTTTTTATCTAAATTATTTGTATCTTTCATAAATAACAATCTTATTTAAGTCCCGTAAAATCATTATCAGCAAACATTTGCTCAGTATATCCTTAATTTCATCTTAAAAAATTCACGTAGAATCTAATACCTAATGTTATACCCATTTCTTTTTATATCTTATTAATTTTTAATACACATCTAACTCAAAGGTAAAAATGTTTAATGTACGCTTTAAATAGATTTATTTTCCTATCTTTTATCATTTTAATGGATTAGACCTTATTATTTTGTAAATCATGACATTTCACTTTTACAATTTTTTTAAGGCAATTTCACTTTTACAATTTCATCGCTTCTATTTAAAAGTTCTTTTATGGTTAATTATATTATTGATTTTCTAAATTTTAATTTTGTAAATTGGATTCCTTAGCTTTTGATAAGTTTGTTGACATAATGTCTTACATGATAATGCAACACATTATCTAATCTGGTAATAACATGCTAACATGGCAATAATGTGGCGACTTATTTTGTATCTTTCTCAAGATTATATTAAATATGATAATAATTGGTTAAAAATATAAATATATATATATACATATAAACTTATCTAATTCTAAAATAAATTCATCCAAATATAATAGAACCAATCAAAAATTGGTTAATTGTATTAAGCCTTCCACCTAATTATATAACCATTAATGTATAAAATTTTTCTTTAAAATATTAAACAATTGGTGCAGTAGATATATTTGCTTAATACTTTCAACCAAGCACAAGTTACACATAAACTTTTGGGAAATAGGAAATACACATGGCAGCAAATTAAGTATGGCTAAGAGATAATTTTTAGAGGCATTAAATGAAGAGAATTTTGCTTTATATGATACATGTATATAGACATATGTAACTAGTTCATATCTTTTAAAAAACTCCCACCTACCTCAAGCCATACATGAAAGAATATTTGTTATGATTAACTTAGGATAAATATCTTCAAAAATAATTACTTTATATCCAAACTAAAGCCTAACCCGATTATAACTTGATTAAATCACTTAAAACCCAACTAAATAAACTAGTATAAATAGTCTTGCATTTAGAAATCATTGCACGAAATTCTCAGCCTTTACTCTTTACGTTAAGTTCTTTACCACCTTTGTATACTTCCATTTCTTCTTTCCTTCACATAAAAACTTTCTACTTTAAAGTTACTCATAAATCCTCTACTCAGTTCATCAGAGTTACTTGAGGTAGGCTAAGCTTCAATCTCTAGTTAAGAAATTATTTGGATTTTTTTACATGTTTAAAATGTACAGATTTATGGTTACTATTTTAGGATGAAATTTCATGTTATTAGAAGGTAATTTATGATGTGAAAATGTTGATTTAAACCATAGAATAGGTGATGATTTATATGCGAAAGTATTAGTAACGTTTGGAAGTATATTTGATATTTTTGGAGGTGATTCTGATGAGATTCGGACTGTTTTTATTAATTTGAACTGGACCCCGGCCACAGCACCCCGGATCTCGGCCACAGCACCCTGGACCCCAGCCACAGCACCTCGGCCATCCCGAAAAAAAAAATTAAACTAACTTTAATTTAAATTAAAAGATATATGATGGTTTATTAGTTAGACTAGTAATATGATTTTTCTGTAGCTTGAAGATAATCAAATATCATGCCTGAGTTGGTATAATTTTGTAAGGTATGGTAGTTTAACCATACTTTGATACATATGATGTTATGATGGAATTTGATGTGATGATATGTTGATTCCTGTTTCCAAGTCCAGTAAAAGATTTGTGAAACGGTAATTGATACTACATACAGTATGATATGTAGTGACCAAGTGCAGATACATGGAATAAATCATGCATGTTTGCGTAAGACGATCGCAGCATCTACATCCAGTACGAGATGTAGCTACATACAGTACGATATGTAGAGGCCATGTGCACCCTGAAAAAAATTTATTTCATGCATTCATATAGTTGCATAATTCTTGTATGGATTTATTTGATTTTATTGAGGATTTACTAATGTACTAACATGTTTGATGATTTAGATTTTGCCTACTGATAAATTTTATTTCTCACTAGATTTGTTACATGTTTCATTTTAGATGGTATCAATCATCCTGTTCCTTGATACACCGGATATATCATGGTATATAAATGAGGACAAAAATTGCTATGTTGTAACTATGCAACCCGTCCTGCACACATTTACTTTGGAACTCACTTTCCTATCTCTGTCTTTAGTGATGAGTTCAATTCACACGACCCTTTCTTACAATTTGCTCTTGTGTATCCTAATTCAGCAACAGGATCCTGTAATCGTGATCAGTGAAGAGGATAACACTAGAGGATATGCTTGAAAAAGGGATATGAGTTGTGATTTTTGTATATAAATAAATAATCTTATCTAGTGTAGCAGAGATGTTTCCGATAGTAAGTTCTATGATGTTGTAAGTGTAAGACACGTAAAAGAAATAAACTATGTAACAATATACAATAACTACCTAATATATTAAGTTTTTACTTACCTCAAATATGTTTTAGAAATTTTATTGTACTATTTACACATCACTTATACAATTTGAACGTTTTAGAATTTATATTAGGAACCGTTCAGTAAGAATAAAATAGTAATTATCTAGCGATTTTTTAAAAATTTAACCCAAATAAAAATATCTAAAATAATTTTTAGGTCTTAACATTAATAAAAAAAATATAGAAAATATTAAATACAACAATATAAAAAATATATTAAATAAAATAATATACAAAAATATAGAAATATTAAATAAAACTATAAATTAAAATTAATTTAAAGTCTAAAAATAAATTTTAAAATAATTTTTTAGATAATTTTAAAGTCATATAATCTTTTATGAGTTAAAATAATTAATTAAAAAATTAAATAAATTTGAAGTTATTAATTGTTTTACGATTTCAAGTAAAAATAAAAATAAAATCAAAATTGTCCATCTTCTTAGGAATTTATTAGTATAAGTCTTCAACTACCCTATGATTTATTTCTATTTGTGTATTATTCAAAATTTGTCTCCATTGATAATTTATGAAAAAATTATCCCTTTTTAATACTTTCGCCTAAACAAGACAGACATAATCTATAAAAATTAAGTTTATCAAAGTCTAACTTAACTCAATTTATTTCCTTTCCTAATTATTTATATGACTTAAAATATTAAAAATACATAAAAATAGAGATATTTTTTAAAGTTTTAATTTAAACTTAACTCGATAAAATTTATTATTATTTTCTAGAGAAAAATAATTATATATTGAAGTTTTATATCGTCAACCAATCATAACTCATTATATAAAATAAGTTTCTTGATTTTTATGATAATTATTTTAAAAAAAATATATTGATAATGAATTATGATTGAACTTTAGGCTAAAAAAATTTATAATGTGAGTATACATGACCATTAAACTTTATTATTTTATTGATATGTTTCGCATTAACATGTTTGATTTTCGAATTTATTTGGTGTCTCGCCTTAACAGTGTATTTATGTAAAATAAAGCATCTCTACTTGAAGACAAGAACATAGAAATATATATCAGCACTGGTACATTTCCTAACTCTTACTATTTGTATACAGTTAAGTATATTGAGATCTATATGAGATTTTGTGATGACTGTTTTTAGTTTTTATGTAGATTTGCATGTAGTTAAGATTTAAGAAGTTTATAGCTTCGTTCTTTTAATATATTTAGTTTATTTTCTCTTTTGTATGTGTAATTTAACTAGCTTATTCATTCATATTAGCACATTCTCGTAGCAAATTCACTGTTAATGCAACCTTTAGTATAGATTCATCACAATTTACAAAAGCTAGCTAATTAATACTCTAAAAGTCAGAGTTAAAGAATTAAAAGTAAAAAAAATATTAAAAATAATATTTGATTGCCATAATTAATAATGCATGAACAAAGGAAACTAGTGACATCACTTGTCAACATCCTAAATTCATGAATGTGACTATATGCATGTTTGTATTTTTGTTATATTTGATTGGCATGAATTTTGAAGTATCATTTTGTGAAACTTAAGAATTTGTTACTTTTGTCAAAATGGTCATTTAAGAGACATTTGTGGTACGCATTGCATTCAGTTGACCATTATATAAAAAACAAGGATTTTTAGCTTTACTTTTAACTTCCGTTTGATGGATACAAAATGTAAAAACAAATCCACACTAAATACCTGTTTGTTTTGTGTTCAAATATTTGAAAATGTAAATTTAAAATGCAATAGTGTATTAGGTGTGGTGTTCATAGTGTGTATAAGTAACCATTTTTGCTTCAAATTAATGATTAAAAGTAAGTAAAAATAACTGAGTTGCATTAAGATGAACGTATACACAGGAACATCAATCCAAACACGCAGTAAATAAAGTAAAACAAACACAATATAACCTAAGAAGGTATTTTTACCCAGGAACACCGAGTTTGGTAACGTCTAATTTGCCCGGATCTAATATCTTTGCGTGAAAAAAGATCTGTCAAAGTCAAACAGTGTAGTAAATTCATGCATTGAGACACGTATCCGAATTATTAATGATTTCCCGTATGTTAAAAATGAAACAAAGAGGAGGTTAGATTTCTATACTTCGCTATCTTAAAACATGGTTAAACTGGGCCATGTACCATGGTTGTTGCCTAGGACTAGGAGTGAAATTCTCCATTCCTCTACGTTGACTGTCTTAGCTGAGTAGTAGATGAAGCCCCACCAATTACACAATCTTAATTAGTTGACCAAACTCCCCTATTCCCTAACCACTGAAACTGATGGATTTTCCGTACATACCAGTATTTTCAAAACTTTTCTGTACCCCACACTAACTCTTCTGTTTAAGAAGATAAATGGCATTTTTGTAATTCCACATTGCTTCCGTTTTACTTTTACCTCATTCCTCGTTGCCAAAGTCTAAAGAGATGGAGACGGTTTCCACTTTACCCATTTGTCTTGGCACATTTCATTCATCTTTAACGTCAAAAAGGTGCAAGTCCCTTCCTTCCCACTGCAACTTTTAACCCTTTTTACGTTTCTACCCCTCAACAACTACTCCCTCTTATCCACCCCACGAAATTACACTTTTACACATTAATAACCTCTTGACACAACACAGTTGTCATTTCCGACATTTCAAATCGGAACAAAGGGCATTTTTGTGATTTCGGTGTTATAAAGAGAGAGAAACACACAAACAGAGAGAGACAGAAGAAGAAGAAGAGAGAAGGTATAAGCAGCCGTTTTTTCTGTTGGTTTATGAAGTCGGTGAAGAGAGAAGAAGAAGAATGGTGACGGACCAGGATATAGCGAAAGGGGTGGAGTCTCTACTGCGTCACTCTGACCCAAACTCCATAACTACGGTAAACGGTGTCGTTCAGCAGCTGGAGGCCAAACTAGGGTTAGACCTCTCTCACAAGGCCAGTTTCATCAGAGACCAGATCGACCATCTTCTCCGGTCACAGCCACAGGCATTTGTTCCTCACCCTCCTCCACTTCACAAAGACTATTTTGCTCCTCGCCCCCAACCGCACTTTCCGACTACCCACTTTCCTTCCCATTTTGCCCTCCATGACGAGATCAACTTTCAGCAGCACCCACACGCTCCTCCACCGTGCAAAGTTGAGACCTTTCCTCCTCAAAATGCTCACACTGTTGCCCCTCCTCAAGTGCCCAAAGAAAGGTGCGATTTTTCGTATGCCCTTTTGTTTTGCTCTTCAAGTTCTTAACTGGGTGGGTGAGCTTCGTGGGGTTTGTCGTTGTCCCGTTAATTAATTAAGATCTTAGCTCCGATGTTTTTTGTTTGTTTCTATAGTTTAGGGTTAGAGTTGTCCTCTTTCGCTTTCGTCCAAAGTACCGTTACAATCTTGGGTTGATCTTCTATTGTGTGTAGTTCGAGTACGGTTCCATTTCTGGAAACTCTCAAAGCTTGGGTGGTTGTTGTTATTATTATCATTATTATTATTGGAAACCGTAGTTTTTTTCCTTTCTATTTTGTCGTTGAAATTTCATAGCTTTAGCTTCTTTTTTTTTTTTTTTGTAAAAATAGTTGTAATTTAGTTCATGTTATGTCATTTTCCGTTTGATGATTTTATTACACTATAATAATAATAATTTTATTTATTGGAAGAGAATACCCCCGGTCCCCAAATATCTCTTTCTTTAAAACTATTGTCCTCTTGTAGTCTTGTTGTTTGCTAGCCTTCTCCTGCCCCTATTTGTGTATTTATTCCCATTCCATTGACCAGGACAGGACGTGCGACAATATTGTTTCCTTAATGTTATTTGTCGTTTTTCAAAATTTAAAATGCATTGTTTTAATATACTGTCCAAAAACAGCTTATATTTATATAATTTTCATATGTACATGAACATAATTAGCGTTTTGCTAGCCCATGTTATATTGTGACTTTCTTCACTCTTTAAGCCTTCGCCTTGAGATGTAATGCACACGATAGGTCCTAGGCTTCTAGCATATTGCTACAGTATTGCATATTAAGTTAATTTGAAGGCAGAGGTTCAATATCTGTGCCAGATGTCATCTTCTGATTAGCTTTAAATATGCATGATTTTTTCTCCAATCTGTCTCTATTCTGATTCTAATAAGAGTGACGTTATGGAATTAACGTATAAGATGGTGTGTCGGTATTCTTTATAAATGATTTACCAGTGTTCAAACTGGAGCCAAAAGAAGAGGTGGTGCTGGTGGTCTAAACAAAGTTTGTGGTGTTTCTCCTGAACTTCAGGCAGTTGTTGGTGAGCCGGCAATGCCAAGAACTGAGGTAGTTTTATTTTCCCTAACTAACTTAGATCCTCTCTTAATTTCATTGTAAAAGCATGAATTTTCATTTTTCTGAAATGAACCACTGATTAAGAATCAAATTCTTTTGGAACACTTTTATATGCTCAATTCAGATTGTGAGGCAGCTGTGGGCATACATAAAGAAAAACAACCTCCAAGATCCTGGTAACAAAAGAAAGATAATTTGTGATGATGCACTGCGTTTGGTATTTGAGACAGACTGCACCGACATGTTCAAGATGAATCAGTTGCTAGCCAAACACATTATCCCACTTGGACCTACAAGTAAGTAGTAAATACCCAATATTCTGTTTGGATAAACTTTTCAATAAGTATTTATAGGAAAAGAAAATAAGAAGGTAAAATAAATTAAGATTCTCCAATAAATTAAAAATAACTTATGTACTTCAACTTTGATAAAAGTTTTCTCATTTAAATTGTCTAAGTTTATTTTAACTTATGAAAAAAAAAAAAATTCATTTTACCTTCTTATTGAGAAGTTTATCCAAAGCCCACATAAAATGAGGATGCTGTGTTACCATTTTTTCTACCTGGGATTTCGTTGGTTCTTTAATCTTGATAGTTTTCAATTTTGTCACTCCAGAGGAGTCACAAGCTAAACGAGTGAAGGTGGATGCTGAAATTAAAATTGAAAGTGCTGAACCTGCTTCATCTACTGTGGTAATATCTGAAGCACTTGCCAAATTTTTGGGCACTGAGGGAAGAGAGATGCAACAAGCTGAAGCCATAAGACTTGTTTGGGAGTACATCAAGCTTCACCATTTGGAGGTGTGTAGCCATATGTCCACTATGTCTTGTGCGCCCACATATTCAAACATGCTCCAACCTTCAGTTCACAGTTCCAACACTTAACTAAGTATTCAGAAGATCATGGTTTTTTCTCGTGGAGTTTAAACAGTTGTGCAAACAATTAAACATTCTTGAAATCAAATCATGATTGAAAGCCAAAAACAAAAAGAAATTAAAGAAAAATCTTATATTCTATGATATTTGTTTCAAAATTACCTTCATAGCTGTTATCTTTTTCTTTTGAGTAATGGACAAAGATTAGGGAATATTTGTCCTTCTCATTGAGGAAGTTCTTTTCATTGAGATTTTCATGGCATCCATAAATTGTTTAATCTACAATTGCTGCATGTTATTTGTAGGATCCTTTAAATGCAATGGTGATATTATGTGATGCCAAGCTTCAAGAGCTACTTGGATGTGAAAGCATTTCTGCTTTAGGAATACCAGAGATGTTAGCACGCCATCATCTATTTAAACAGTCTGACACCTGTTAGTGCTGATCAATTATTGCCATATAAGGTTAACTTTTTCTTTCATCTTATGTTTATCTATTGACTATTATTGTCCTCATGAGATTGTTTTTATTTTTTTTTTTTCTAAAGCATTTTGTCAATAATATTGTCATGGTGGAAATGAATCCTCCCCTTTCAGTTATATGTTTTTTCTTTATACAATACTGAATAACTTGACACTTGCATGTTTCTTCTACTAAATCCTCTTTGTGACCCGACTTATTTTTTATGTTTGAAACTGTGTTCCCCACTTTTGCAATATAGCTGTGTATGTTTCCCTGCTTCATTTTCCTTTCCTGAGCTCCGTGTTCTCTGTTACCACTCCATAGTTACTATTCACGAGTTATTTTCTTTCATTGTACTTTTTAACGAGTCTCCTGTTATGGCCTGCACATGAAATTTGACTGATAAATAGTTCTTCAATTTTTCTTTTATTATGATTCAGGGCATGGTCAGCACGGAACGCTGGTTATATGTTTCTGCTAGATCGTATAGGAACTTTTTACTTATTCATGTAACTTCATTTATCTCTTTGTTCACTGACGTGTAAACTGTATGTTGTCTGATGGTTATTAGGTTCGTTGTTTAGAATGACAATGTATACCTTGAGCTAGGCAAGAAGTATATTGTATTTAAGATATGCCCTCTAGGTTACTCGTGCATTTTCTTTTTATCAGTTCTCAGTGTCTAACCTCAACTGATTGAAGGAATCTGAACTCGAATTACTGATACTTTTGTACATTGAGTACACCAGCTACTCTGAAATGCTCACCTTGTTTTACCAAATTTTGTGAAAAATCTCTTTGGCTTTACATACATGAGTCGTTTGCAGAATTGAAGCTAATCTGAAGTTTGTAACGTATGAACTTATATTTTAAGTCTTCCCTCTATATTTATTATTTTCATAATTGGAATTCATTGAGCTAGTTTATACTACAGGGAGAAGTAAATTATTAGCATAATTAGAGTTTATCATGTGATGTTTTTGAAACAGCTGTGGTCCTTGGAAACACAACGGATCATTTCGATTTAGAGATTCAAAATTACGACTATCAGTGGGGTTTGTTGTGGATTTCCATATTTTAAAGATCAATTCTTTACCCCAAAATTACCAGTATAGAAGTTATTCTTGATTCCATTATTAGTTCCTCCATTCTTCCTCCCAAAAGAGTTGTTTTACACTAGCGTATCATTTTTATTCACGTGTGTTTGGAACTAGTGCTAATTTTAGTTGAAAATTTCCATCCAATAAGGTGAAATATTGCTTGGATTCTAAAAAGTTGTTGAAACAAGTAGTTTGACGGTTAAATTTTTAACTTATGTTTAAGATTTGATTTTTGGTTTGGAAATGGAATCACAGCTAAACATTTTATTTTAAAATGATCTGACTTGATAGGAGAGGGTTAGTTGGGTATAAAAAAAATCCAAATATTTTTTTATTGCACCAAAAATTTACTTGGACTCTTCTGTCTGAGAAATTATTAAGTGGTTTAGAGCACAATGTATTTTACTAATCTATCTATATATTATAATGTTATTAGTTTTTCGTGCAAATTATAAAAATTAAATAGTATTACATAAAAATTGATCAAAACCTGAATTCGGAATAATTCTGGATTACTTCAATATTCTTTTTTTTTTTTTTCAGGGTAAACTATTAGGTAAAGCGAAAGCTTATATGTAAGCCATTGTGATAGCTTTGATCACGAATAGCATTACGGGTCTCTATTAAGAAAGACCAGCCTTTGGAAGATTCAATTATTTGTTATACGTGGACGGTTTCTATGAAAATGCAGGCTTGGCATTCCAATCCTTTACATTCTTACCCAAAAGATTCACAAATCTCAAATTACAAGTTCCCGCAACAATCAGACAATAAAATATTGGCGCAAAGATTAGAATACATAGATGGCATATTTCTAAACCAAATTATATTTCCCTATTCCAACTAAGGTCTAAGGCTCTTTTTGGTTGTTTGTTTCTCGTATGGGGTGGCAGCTGGCAACGTAATGAAAACCTGCTAAATGGAAAAGAACATAATAATAGTACATGTTCGGAGTGGAACCTCTCTGCTCTTCTGCAATGTCAAGATAAGATTTAGAGACATAGATTGAAACCACAAGTCCCACTTTGATCTCAACTTTCGCCAAGAGACGTTGGTTGTTTGCTAATTTTGGACACAAACGAACTAGCAAAAGGGAAAGAAAAAAACATTGCCCAAATAAAAAGGAAAGTTCCAAAAAAGAAAGATCAAAGGGAAAACGATATTATTTGCAAGCAGGTCGCCTTCCAAAACCAAGCATGTCTGTCAAAAGCACCTTTGACAGTTAGCCCCGCTCTTTGTGCTGTGTAAGAATAACAATTTCTTCTTTAATAAATCCCTCTGATTCTTACAAATTTGTATGGAATAGCATAGTCAATCTTATTCTTACAAATATTCTGGTTAAAAATATTTTTATGTGACTAAGCTTGCATTTGTAATTTTGTATAGTCAAATTAATCTTTGTAAAATATAGTGTCGGTTATATTGGTATTTGAAAGATAAAAATTACCATATAACCAATTAAAATATGTATTTCATCAATTGAATTGGTTCTGAATTAGAACTAATTTGACTAACAAAATGCACATTTTAAAGACCTATGTAGTAGTTTTTAATTTTCAAGGACTAATTATTTAATTTATATCGGGGAAATAAAATTAATGTTTTTACTCAATTTTAAAATATTTATTGGTTATCTTTTAGTTTTTGCCTAAAATATATCATATTAATACTATGATGACTGCGTACAAAAAAAAAATGAGGATGAGTAAACTATCTAAGATTCTAAATTTCTAATAGTGATAAGTAATGTAAACAAATATAAGTTACATTATATGGCAATGACAAAATTTTAGCTTAAGACCCACCACCACTTTAATATGATGATGGTGAGAAGAAGAATCAGCATATCATGTATTAAAAAAAATTACACCCCTAAACTAGATTTTATTTATTTACCTTAAATTAAATAATAGAAACTAAAAATAGTGATTTCAGATTTTGAAAAAATTAAAAATAAAGAAAAATATTTTACGAGGATTGAAAATCACTTACTTAAAAAAAACTAAAAATAATAATTTCAAAATTTAAAGAGACAAGAAGTAAATAATTTTTATTTTATAAAAATAAAAATAAAAATTCACTCATTTTATAAAAACTAAAAATATATTAAAGTTTATGTACCTTATCAATCCTATTTTTAAACATCACACTAAAAGAATATAATTTAATTAAGAGGAAAAGATCCCTAGTTCAAAGCAGACCAATAGATACTTTTAATACTATTTTCTAATCTAAATCGAGGCATCCTCCTCTAGTTGTTTTTGAACTCTCTCAACTTTTAAAATAACATCTCTCAAGACAACTCACAAAGCAATCGATTCTTATTGGAAGCCAGAGCAACCGCACCTTGTTTTTTAGAGTTTCATTTTATTTTAAAACATATTGTTTAAGATCAATATAGAATTATTGAGTAAGCTGTCGAACTCATTATTTTTTTATTTAGAATTTTCGTGTTAAAACAATATAAAACTGCATGACGGTATGTAATAAAAGAAAATATTTTAACAATTTCTTGAAAAAATGAAGTCTAACAAAGCAGACAAAATTGTGACACGCAATTAGGTTGTGTCCAAAATTGGAGTTAATATTCATGTTAATTAGATTGGGGATTGTGTTTAATTTATTTATTTATATTATGATATTTTTTAAAAGTGCTATGAAATTAAAATGATTTAAGAGTAGCTTTCATGGGAGAGAAATAATGAGGGGTGATGTGAGGTGGCACATCGTAGGGGTGTAAGTGGCCCCCTTCACGAGCGTAAGACGTGGAAAGCATCGACCGTGTGGATTTGAAAGGGGCGGTGCTCAAATCAAATGGTGTGGGGCCATCGCGCGGTGTGGGCTTCGTTTGGACGGTAGTGATCGCCACTTGCCATGATCCCTACTTCCTACGGTCCCACATCAGCACCGCCCCCTGCCTCCTTTGTTGCCTTTTCATTTACTGACATGGACTCTAAATTTTTAATCATATTATATGAAACATTGTATATAATAATTCTTTTACCAACCTTAAAGTTCATTCGTGTAAAATTCAATTTAATTTATTTAAATAATGTTTTTTAATTTGACTTCTGTGATAGTAAAAAATAATTGAAAGAAAAATTATTAAAAAATTAAACAAGTTTCACAAATTTTCTGTCAAATATTAATTACATTTAAAATTAATATATATTTTATATTTATAATATGATTAAAAATGAGTAATTTAATTATTAAATATATGTGACTCAAAATTATATATTTTTAAATTAAAATTATTTTTTATCTCATTTTAATATTAACCTAAATTCTTAACTTATTTAAAGAGATTTTTTTAATAATTAATAGTTTCACTTTAGCAACCAACATTTTTTATATAACGGTCAACCTCCTGAAATTGAGGCTTGAACTAAAATCTTATAATATTCAAAAATAGGATCAAATATTTCTAATTTTTTAAAGGATCTAAAATTGTGAATTGAATAGAATAGAAAGATAAAAATTATATTTAAGTTAAAATAATAATTAATTTATGTTAATTAAATATTTTTAAGGCTTAAATAATCTTTTAGTTCTTATAAAATAGGTTTTTTTATGAGTCAACTTCAAAGATATATTTTTTTTAGTATGGTTGTCATTAATGATGTTTAGTTAATGACTATTTATAATTATTATTTTGACATAAAAAAAAGAGTTTGACTCAATGCTTTATTTTTGTCCTATTTGATCCTTATTTGACATTAAAAGTATATTGATTTTTTCCAATAACAAAATACTTTTATATGTAAATATTGTATGTGTTATTTCATTCATAAATCTATTTTCTTCCCTGAGTTTTAGTCTCAATTGAGATATTAATTTTTACTATTCATATGTTATGATTTGAATATATAACACCAATTTGTTAAATATGAATGAT
>PYAF01002370.1:651444-689000 GCA_007407185.1 Glycine tomentella | reverse complement strand
TATTTATTTACCTATATAACTTTATAATTTCTGAAAATTATTACCCTATAAAATTACTTAAATAAATAAATATCGAAAAAATTATTTATAACATAATTTACTAAAATATTAAATAAATAATTTTTTATATTTATTTATTTAATTAATTTTCTATACATGACATAGTGGCAGTTCAAAAATTTTATGTTAATTAAAAAAGGGGATAAAAACAATTTAATAACCATTTGAGAGGTATGTTTTAAAAATATCACGATTTGAAATTAAAAATTTAAAAGAAATAATAGAAGTATACTTATTAATAACGGGAGTGCAATTAGCAAGTTTCATTTTTTTTAAAATCTTGCAAATAAAAATATGAAAAAAAATAAAAAATCAAGAAGTCATAAATACTCATACTACTTTAGTTAAAAAATTGAGAAAAGTTAGAAGTTATAATTGGTGTTACGACTTCTAGTTTAGAAGTCGTAACACTTGTTCTGACTTATCCCCATCTGATAATTTTTTTAAACGTTACTTCCAAATGATAATTAAATTTTTTTCTACCCCTGCGGTGTAAGTGTGAGAAAAGAAAATGAAATATGTGAAAAAATACTCAAAATACAAGTAAAAATATCAAAAGTAAAATTGTTTACTTGAAATGAAATTGATTTGAAAGTTTTTTTTAAAAAAGAACGTGGATTTTACAAAACAATAAATACAGTACAAATGAGATGAAATGGACAGAAAGAAATAACAATTAAATAATTTTTGGATAATTTTTGTTTTTTTTATCTATCAACCAACTTGAATATAGATATTTTTTATTGTATTTCACTTCAACTAAATAATTTTATTTTTTATTCTCTTTCTTATTTTATTTCACTTTTTTCATTCATTTTTTTCACACTCTCATTTTTTTTCTCTCTCATAATCAAACACAATATTAAAGGTAGTGAAATCTCAACAAAATATAAGAAAAGAGATGAACAAAGTGGAAAATAAAAAATGAAATATGTTGTTAAAAGAAGAATAATAGAGGAAAGAAATAAAAAAGTGTAATTTCTACACTTTTTTATTTATTGGCACAATTAAATGAAAATAAATAATAATAATAATAATATTTTTAACAAAAGAATGATCAATTAAGAAATAATAAAGTTGTAATATGATGTATGATATATGAGTATATGACCTTTTAATTTTTTATATCATATGTAAAAAAATTTATAAAAAGAATTTTACATAATTATAGGCATTTAGTTATTTTGTCACACTTATGTCCTTCAAATTAACATAATTTACATTTTATGCTTATTTTAAGTTTGTTTCTTCATTTTATTACATATACAAATTCAAAATTCAAATCTCCAGTAACATTCAAACTAACGATTCATTAGTACACAAAGTAAATATAAATGATAGTCTTTCTCTCTTGTAATGAATTTTCATATAACAACTAGGATAACACTTAGGATGATAATATGGTCAGTGACATAAGTGAGAAAGAAAGTCTTTCGAACTGGGCTAAGTACCTTAAATTATGGGCATATTAGATCAAAACACTATTATCATTCCTTGACTGCTTCGCACTTATCCACAGCAATCTTAGACAAATAAAATATGAAACAATGCATCTTTCTTTTTTAACTCTTTCGCTTTTTTATTATCTTTTCTATTTTTTAGTATTATTTTTACTTGTTTTTTTTTCCAGTATTTGGAACACAAAAAAAAATATTTTGCTGTATATTTATCCCAAACTTAAAATCGTTGTTTGTATTCAAGCAAACACACAGCCCCGTCTTAGAATCTGGACACAAATGTTTCGTAAGAAGAGAAAAATCCTTAATCCTTGATTCCAATCAAGAGAGACAAAATATATTTTTTTTCACCTTTTTGATTTATAATAAGCTAATTCATAGAACAAAGGACTTCAGGCTCAAAAAGGATAATTATGTAGGGTGCTCAATGACTCATTGTTTGGCCCTGGCTTGAAAAAAAAGAAAAAAGAATGTGCAATGAAGGAACAAACTGAAGCAAACAACTCTGCTCTGCATAAAATTTTAGTATTCCTTTAGATCTAATATGTTGTATTATACCTTTTAATATTTCTATATTTTAATTTTGCTGCCACTGAAAATATAAGATGTGCGGAATGTATAGGTTGGTTACTCGGTTTAAAAAAGAAAAAAAGGAAAGGATTTGTGCTAGGTCTAGGTGCACACTCCAACGACAACGAGCATTATTCGGAAAGGATTAGTGTCGGTAATATTATGAAGAAAAGAATGGACTGAATTTTGAAGAATAAAAATTGATGAGGAATTCGAATTCTTCTCACTTATCACTTCTCAGATTGAGCACATTCATTTCCGTGTCCTTCCGTCCGTCGGTGTTTCTTCACAAACTCGGTTCTGCACTTTTTTTCTCCAACGCGCGTACGCCACCTTCCGCTTCGGTCCCAGTGGTTACGCGTTCACACTCTTATCTCACCTAATAATAGCCTTTATTCATAGTTGTATAATTCTAATTTTTGTACAACATATGGAAAATAGGTTATTTTTATGTTATTAACTTCAATTTATTTTTGATCAAGTAAGTTATGTTTCAATATAATAATTATGGTTAGTCTCATTCTCTGATAGACAAAATGTCACGTGGTTAAATTTAATGACTGACACGTATTCAAGATTTCTTGTCTTACCCAACTAGGACCCAGTCAACTTCTTCCACACCCGTGCCACCTTCGTCGTCATCTTCAAAATCCTCGCCCGCACCGACCTCAAGCCCGTTGTCCTCGACGCCTTCCCCGCCGCATCTTTCACCACCGCGTCCGCTTCCACGACATCCTCGTCGTCGGCTATGCCATTGCCTGAAAACCCCAAAACGCCCTCCATGCGTTCGCCCGAATGCGCTTCCACGGCCTAGACCTCGATTCCTTTGCCTACCACCCCCACTCTGCTTCAGCCCAGAGTGCTTCTCTACGACACCGTTTCTCACCTCTACCACCAAGGTATTCATTTCCCTTTCCCATTTCTTCATTCTCCAGGATCATCACTCTGTTTGCATTTTCTATTCAATTCATGGGGTTTCTATGTTTCACTTTTTCGTGTGATCCAACTCGTGGGTGTGTGTTCTTTTGCTTGTTCGCTGCCTCGGGTAGAATAAAAATGGCACCTTTCTGGCGGCAGAGGGGAGGGAGTGCAGGTAAAGCGAGGTAGGAAGTGAGGTCGTGGAGGGAGAAAGAAGCGAAGTGGTTGTCGTAAAAGGAGTTGGGGTAGAGGTGGAGGATGGTTTTGCAACAGAGGCGGCAGCAGCGATGATGGATTCCGATCGGGCGGTGCCGATGATGATAAGATCAAAGTTGACTGGGTTACTGATTAGGCTTGATGATTTGACTGTGAAATCATCACTTGACAAAAGAGATATAATATGTTGAAATATAATTTTTTTATGTATGTAATTAATAAAATGTAAATTTGAGATAATAATTTAAAAATATTTATTTTGTAGCTATACAAAATATATTTATATTTTTTTATAAGTCTAAATCGAGGAGAAGTATTAAGAATTTACAATGACTCAGCATATTATTATTTAACCAATTTACTTAATAATTGTACATTTCCATTTGAATAACAGTCCCTTGTTTATTGTTTTAAATAATCATCATTTATCATTTGCTTGACCAAAGAAAAAGTAAAATAAGGAAAAATTAAATTAAAATCAGAGGTAATACAAAACAAAAATAGATGAACTTTTTCTTCTTTTTTTTATATCATCAACTACATGTATAAGTAAAAGTCTATTTTCTCCTTCTTTATTTCTTTTTCTCTATATAATTTCAACTTATTTTCTCGTACACTTCTATATAATTATCTTCCATATAAAATTGTTCATATATTAAGCATTAACAAAGTGATGGTTCTGAATAAAATTAAATTTTTAATAAAAATTAGTCATCAATAAAAATAATTAATAAATATTTCATATTAATATCATAATGACCCAATGAATACTAAGAATTAATATATTGTTTTTTGAATTATTTTTAATTTAATATTTTCAAGCCTAAAGTTTATATTTATAAATTATGTTTCTAAAGGTTGAAATCTTTATTCAGTTTACATCATGTTAAATTCTTAGTAAGGATTGACAATAAATACAAGTAAAAATGACTAAACTAAAAGATTTTGTATAGTTAAGAAGAAATATTGGGATACTTTGAAATATTTAGGGATCAAAATGTTTGACTTTATACAATTTTGATGACTAAGTTGAGACTTAACGCATCTACAAAACTTTTTTTCATATGTTTAAGAATCAAATCTTGATTAATATACCTAAGATATTGAATCATTTGCCAATTGTGATTGAATTTAATTTGTTCCTATACTCACCTGAAAGTGAAAAAAGGTCATTTATAAATTTTAAGTTATTGCTAACACTGACAAAAAGACTCAAAAAATTTACCATTCATTTCCTAACATAAAAGCTAAAATTATGGTTATTCTCAAACCCCTTAAGTTAGGTATCGGCTTAAGGTCTTCTAACGGTCCAATAATTAATAAATCAGCATTAAAAAGAAAGAGAACATGTGTGAAGCAAAAAAGAAGATCGAGAAATATCCTACAACGGAAACTTGGCAACACTCCCATGCAACATCGTATCAAGGTCTTCAAGGTCTAAACTTTGGAAGAAGTACTGCTGGAGCTTTGAGTTTGAGAGAATATATGCAAAACCTTTGGCAGAATGTGATACCTGCTCAGACATGGATGTTACCAAGTGATCGTGCATAAGAAGATCAACATACTTGTTCCTGTTCTTACTATTAACTACAAGATTTTTTCCACCAAGCTCACCCACTTTCCTCTGTCTCAATTCCTTCACCTTTCTAACAAATGTCAGTCCTAATGCATCTGAATCAATGAAATCAGCATCCATATCCAATATTTGCTTGCAGCTAGTATACAGATAAGGATCTGCATCCCTTATATCTTCTATAGCAATATAGTTTCCCGCCAATTGCAAGAAAAACACACGATCAAAAACAATACCCACTTGCACCCTATATGCATCAAAGCTAATGCAATAACTCGACCAGCAAAGCTGAAGTACTCAAGGTGCAGAGGATGTACCATAGTTGCTACATACAAGTACACAAGGTAAGCTAGACTCGATTATCCAGAAATGCTCTAATGATTGCAAATAATACAAGATATACAACACCATAGAAAAATACTGAACACCAACCATGCACAAGCAACCCAAGGAGACAACGACCAAACTGCCCCACTTTTTAAAAAAATATACCCAAATGTCACGACAGAGAAAATAAATATCAGACTGCTACGTGGCATAATTCTCTGGCACTAGTAGCGAATTTAGTATGCTGACGTTGCGACATTGTAGTGGTCACGTAATTCGCTATTCCCTCCAGCGAATTACGTGATCAACATGTCAGTCTGGCGCCTAAAACAGCAAGACACATGGCAAGCTATCCCAAATTCACTGAGGGGCATAGCGAATTATGTGAACACGTGGCAGACAGGCGAATTACGTGACAATGGAAAAAAATCTCAAAAATTTCGAACGGTCATAACTTTTGATAGAAATGTCCGATAGAGGCGTACGATATGTCCAAACGCTCGAAATTCAGAGGCGAGTGTTTTGACATATCATATGCCTCCATCAGATATTTCTATCAAAAGTTAGACCATTTGAAGGACATATCATACTATTAAATCCTAATTTTGAGGCACTTAGAGACATTTTTTGAAAAAAAATAGCGGACCAATTCCCCTTTGGAAAGTTGCCCAGGGCTTCCCCTCTAAATTTCGAGCATTTTGACATATCGTACGTCTCCATCGGACATTTCTATCAAAAGTTATGACCGTTCGAAGTTTTTGAGATTTTTTTCCATTGCCACGTAATTCGCCTGTCTGCCACGTGTCCACGTAATTCGCTATGCCCCCCAGCGAATTTGGGATAGCTTGCCATGTGTCCTGCTATTTCAGGTGCTAGACTGACATGTTGACCACGTAATTCACTGGAGGGGGTAGCGAATTACGTGGCCACTACAATGTCGCCACGTCAGCATACTAAATTCGCTACCAGTGCCAGCGAATTATGCCGCGTGGCAGTCTGGTATTTATTTTCTCTATTGTGGCATTTCGGTATATTTTTTTAAAAAGTGGGACAGTTTGGTTGTTGTCTCTAACCCAAGTCCCTATCAATACTAACTAGGCACTCAAGTCTAGAACATGATGGTTGGATAGGTTACATAATGTAAATTTGAATATGTTTGTGAACAGCCTTTGACCTACGTATTTACATGTGATAATCAAACATGTGAATTTTGATTAATAAACAAGGCTTAGCCATTGCATCATACTTCAAAAAGGTGACTTAAGGGAGCTTATGATCATACAACAACAAAGTTTTATCCAACTACGTAAGATCAGTTAAATGGATTACACAACGCCATTTGGTTCGTTTAAAGAACAAAGTGTCATATATATATTATTTACCATAAGATCCCTCTTGAAAACTTCTTCTGGTGTCCTTCTTGGTCTCCTTCTCCTCCTTTTAATAAGACTAAAAATCCAAGGATTTCACAAATTGGAGTGCATTTCATTTAAGAAAAACTAATTAGTAAAGATTCACAACTAAATGAGATGGCTTCCACTAAACCACGTGGGTGTTAACACAAGGATCATTTTGGAAAAACAAGATCATATTAAGCCTCAACATGTTTTATAATCCTAATAAAGAATATTTGGTAAATATTGTACAAGTATTTTTATCAAGGAAGCACCGACACGTTAAAAATCAGGGAGTGTCGTGTCCGACACGCTCTGACACGGTGTCCGACACGCGGTCAACAAATCCGACACGTGACCATTTTCAACATGCGAATTTGACTGTGTCCGACACGGTCAAATGACGTTTTTGTGAAAACATAACATTTTTTAAAACATATTTTTAAAAAAAAATAAAATTATGATTAAAAAAGATAACATTTAATAAAAACTAGACCCTAAAACTAAACATTCATGGATCTATTTTATTTTTCTTCTTTACGCGACTTTGCTTCACAATTTCTTTGCTTCTCAGTCTTCGTCGTTCACTTCTCAGTTCTCACTTGTCTCTATCATCGACCGTTGTTCTTCTCACTGTCGTCATTGTTCGCTTCTCACATGTGTTCTTGCTCTGACCTCTCTCTGATCTAATCTCATCTCTTTTTCTGATATGCTTGTAAAAATTCACATATCTCATCTCTCTCTCTATATGCACCCAAACATCTCATCTCTCACTATTTGCACCCAAACAGAAAGAATGAAACAAAATCCCCACTTTTGCTTTTCACTCTATCACTCTCACCGTTTTGAATTCCATTTTTTTAATACATGATAATTAAAAGTGTTTAACTTAGTCACACTCCTTTTTTTTTTGCTAAATTATTGAATATTAAATTAAATATACACTATATAAATTAAAAATATTATTTAATATTAAAACGTGTTCCAAAAATCCATATTTCTTTAAGATTGATGTGTCGGAGAGTCATATCATGTCGTGTCACATGTCGTGCCGGTGCTACTTAGATTTTCATATAAGAAAAATGCAAGCCTTTGTAAAACATTTTCCACTCAATAGCATTCCAAATGCATAGCAAACAGAAGAGGTATTGAAAAAAAAAAAATTCAGAATTTCAGGAGAAAGTTACCAGGATTAGGGAAAAATCTCCTTTGATCATTTAGGCATGCCACAAAAAGAGCATTTTGTGGATTGAATATATCTTGACATACAAGAAGAAACCACTCCCTTAGTACACCTGGGCCAGTAGCGTCCTCATTTTTGAATTTCATAAATAGGCCAGCATGTAGAGATTCAGAATCAGCACGTGCTATGTATTCAAAAGACTCGGCCAATAACTTAGACCTGTCAATAAGCATCGTGTGCAACTCCTTGTAGTCTTCTTTTACTTCTGGGAACATCATCATGACCAAATGCCTTCTAGACTCAAAATTGGTTACACAGCTATGCTTCAGAATCCACTGATGCTCATCAGCTCTCTTCACATATCGAATTATCAGCAGACACAGCACACTTCTTTGCCGCGTCAAAACACCCCAAAGCTTTTCTTCAGCCCCATCATAAAGCTTGGAAATTTGATACAACTCCTTCAAGATGGAAAGATAATGAGACCAAGCAGGATAAAGATTATCCCCTTCCATCATTTCCTGGCCAGCCAAACTCTGGTCCATTTTTTGAAGGCACTGATCAATTTTGTTCAACAACTGAACGTACAAACCATGAAGATATTCAATCTCTTCTGCGAGCTTGTGGTGTTTGTCTTGAGCCATAGAATCCTTGACAGCTTGCTGCTCCTTAATTCCAGTCCTCAAAGGCATTAAGAATGCAGAAAAATCACCAACATCATTTGACAAAGGCCCTGCGGCCGATGGGGATACAATACTCAGGTCCAAATCCCTCAACAAGCTATTAGCAAGCTCACAAACAAAGGGGAAAATATCCTGAATCAAAACCAGCCCCTTAACATTATCGGAACCAGAACCAGCAAAGGAAACTCCAGCAGTTTCTAACAAGGACCCAAAAGTACTGCGACAAAAGAGATACAAAGGGTCGTGAGACCCCACTCTCCTAAGCAATTTACAAAACTCCAACACCACACGCGCACACTGGGCGTGCAATACCTTCGGCAAAGTATTGCGACAGGAACTCAAAAAGTGTCTAATAGAGGAATCAGCACCGTCCTTGTCACCTACGTAAAGGGACACAGAGAGCATAACAAGCACAGTGGGGGCAGAAGAAGACATGAAAATCTGAAAGTAGCCAGAGGCACAGTCGCTATCAATTCCGGGAGTCATGTTCAAATAATTGGTCATCAAACCCTTGATAGTTTTCAAGGCATCGTGAACCGTCTTGCCGCGGCAAAGACGGTAAACGAGAGAAACCATGTCGTTGATAACTTGCCAGGCTTGAGGGTGTTCGGTACTGCGCATACGGCCAACTAATTGAAGGTTGGCGTCGTTTTGAATGAAACACTCGGCCAGAGTCTGTTCCCACTGGAGTGTTTCCCGCGATAAATAAGCCTCTGCTCGAACAATGGGATTCCCTTCATGCTTTGGATACGCTCGTGAATCGATTTCACGCTGTCTTCGGGGAAGGCTTGCATCACAGTCGTGTTTCCGCTGGACATCATTCGCACCAAGAACTGGATGTGCGATCGCTGCTGCATGGCGCCGGAAACCTTGGCCTCGTCCTTACGCATTCTCATCGAATTTACACTAAACAAACTGATCGATTGGAGGAAGAAAGGAAGAAGGGAAGAAAATATATATGAAAATATAAATTGAAATATTATTTATCTTTTTGTTTATTTAATCTTATATGCTATTTTCTTTATTTTAATTAGATTTAAATATATTTTTGGTTTCAGTAAATTAATTTTTAATATTAATCTATGTAAATTTATGTTTTTTAATATTAGTTCTTTGTAACTTATTTTGTTCATTTTTATTTTAACATATAAACACGAACTGAATTACAAATGAAAAATTAGAATCTTAAAAAGTATAAAATTGAAAAAACATAAATTTACAAAAACATAAAAAAAAACTTAAAAGAAACAAAAATTAGTAAAACATCAACTTACAAAAGACTAAAATTTTTTTAAAAAAATAAACTTGCAAAAATCAAAAATAAAAAAATTTTAACGTTTAAAAATTTTCTAATTGCGGAAAGTCCGATATGAGATGGCTACACTGAGTGAGAGAGTAAACTGAATCATAAATCAAATAATTGAAGAATGTTGTTCTTTTCTTTAGTCCCCGACACTTTGTTATTGCTTTGTAGTTTACGCTCATTTGGCCTTTTACCTTTTCAGCTTTTGCTTAGAATTTGTGTAATGAATAAACGGGTGACGGATTGTTACATTTCATATTTTAGTTCACAAGATATAAAATAAATCGCAAGATTTATTTATTTCATTTAAAAATTTTTATTAGATATCTCAAGACATTTTTTGTAAAAAAATCTTTTTATATCGTAATCCTATGCACCTCAATGCCTAACAATGCATAAGATAAGTCCAAAATGTTTGACAAAAAGTCCAATCACGAGCTCTCTTTTTTTTATTCTCCTAACTGAACAGTAGAAACTTATAACCACTAATTAATAATAAAAAATCCTCAAATAATTTATATTGGTTAATTAACATACATTCTAAATATGAATAAGAATTTTATTTAAAAAGGTATAATTTAGTTTTTCATAATTTAAATTATTGATAATTTTTTTTTCAAATTATAGATAGATACAATCTATTTTATATCGATGTTCATCTAATGATTATACATAATATAAAGGTAAACCAACACATCGATAGCAAGTAATGTTTTCTACTAACCAAAACAAAAAGTGAGAAAAATTAATGGAGAATAAAATCAACAGTAAAAAAAATTATGAAATAATAAATATATTTATATAGATGTATTCTTTGTGTAATTATTCATATTTTATTTTATATCTCACATATATTATTCTTTTCGGAGACATTCATATTCGACCTGAAAATTATTTAAATCTGAGTTTATCAAGTTGTGAAAATTTGCCTCTTCCACTAGATTCAACTACTCATAGTATAATTGTTTATATTGCTTTTGAGAAAATGGCTTATAGTTTAATTTATGATTTTTAGAGGATAAAGTATCGTACTATGAGTTATAAAGTTTCAAATTTGTGACTTTATACAAAATTAACTATTAATTGTTTGAGAAAAGAAAAAAGAAGAAGAAAGGAAAAAATATATTAGAATTGGAAAATAATATAAACATGCTCTTTGGCCTTGAATAACAATCTTTTCATCTCATGGTTGGAATTTATTGGTATTTTTATATATATATATATATATATATATATATATATATATATATAAAGTGTCTTTTTTTCACTCATCTGACACTATTATAGACAAATTGTTAATAGTTTTTTTTGAACTATAAGAAATTTGAAATTTAAAATAACATAACAAACTACACATAACTTGCCTGGTAACTCAATTATTCGTTTTCAAGGCATTAACTTTTAAATATTTTTCTAGAAAAAAGCTTTAGATTTCAAAACACTTAATTTCTTTTGTGCTGGTTTTCTAAATTTTGATCGGTTCAAAGTTCAAACCTCCAACCCAAAATTGAAAATTCCAATTATCTCATTTTTTCCATTAATTGTTGTATACTAGAAAATTTCACTAGTGTATACCAACAACAATATCACAACATTAATTGTTGCAACTTCTAATCTTCAAAATTAAAAGTAATGACAAACTTATGCTTACAACAAAGAATATAGAATACTCCATTATTGATCGCCGATCACCCAATTCAACGCTCCACTAGAACGAACTCAAATCACTTTTATTCATTTCCCATCCCTCCACCTATGACTCTCATCCAATTCAAAATATCCTTAACATCGTCCACACGTCAACTGTTAACAGTGCTTGATATGCCAAAGGGTGATTTGCGAAGAAATTAAATTTGAAGTCTATAATGGCGGTGTGTCCGCAGAAGATATACTTTCTTCCATTTATCAATCGAGAGCGAATAGAACTTACTTTCTTCCAACATATCCATTCATGTAAAACTGTATAGATTCACCTATTCCATTGGCTTGTATAAGGGTGACTACAACCATAAAATATAAAGATGCATAAACCACCCCGATGGGGCAAAGAACTCAAGTTTGTAGCAGCCTATAGGAGTATAAAATATAAATACAAATTTATTACAAACAAAACGGGAGATGGCGCATTAATTTTCTCCTTGTTGGGATGAACAGCTTCTAACGTACGGAAAGGAATCAAGCAGCATCGATCCACCAGGTATCTTTTTATCATCGTTTTCTTGGTATTGAAAACTGTGAACTGTGGCACTTTGGTTCCCCTTCAAATTCAATCCAAAGAAAAACAACATGAGCAAACTCAAGCCAGTAAAGGGAGGGGAAATTGAAAGTCCCCAAAATTTAACAATAAAAAGAGTGGTTTTGTTACTGATCATTCCAATTCCAACTGTTTCCCATGAACCAGGGCGTCCAATTTCAGAACAAGATCACAACTCAACTCAGTTTCAGCTTATATACCATTTCCTCTTGTTTTGCTCGCTTTACAAGGTCAATTTGAACCCCTGAGAGAGGAAGTCATCGCTGCCAAAAAAGCTAAAGTAAACACAACAACATCACACAAAGAGTAGGAGCTTTGAACAATCAAGATTGGCACACTAATCCAGATAGGAATTAGATTAAATTTGGGGTAATTATTAGAGTAAAAGACAAGATCTCAGGAGACTGGGTACTTTACTTTATTAATTAATAAGATAAAATACTAACCAAAAAATGCTTACCTTGAATTTTTTTAAAGTCCAACCTAGAAAAATTAATTCTAACAAAGAGAACACAAGACTAGCATGCATGCTCGGATTTAATTAAAATTGAACCACACAGTGACACAGATACATTGACTTGACATTGACTTGTCATTAACATAAAATCTGTCACTAACACTTTACTTTATCAATCATTTCAGTTGTCAGTAGAGAGAGGTGGACTTGGTTCAAGTTTATGGTCAACTCACTACTAGACAGAGCCAGAGCCACACAGTATACTAAAATCAAAATTAGAAAAATTCCAGTACGGCCATGAAACTCCATCGTCCCTCATTTATTTAAGGTGACAAGAGAGAAGAGAAACAATAAACATTGCATAATTGCCTAATTGGTACCTTTTCTTCCTATTTTTCTCCTGGCTCAGTCTCTGCCTCTGGCTCTCATCACGTAGATTCAGTAAAGTTGGCGGAACAAGGCTTTCTACACAAACAGTGCCTTCAATCGTGTTTCCAATTCCAGCAGGTATTTTAACACAACTCACATCACCAGTTTTGAGGTTATACCAACAGAGCTTGCTACGGTTGTGTTCGAACAAAACCTTGTCCCCATCCAAAGCCAAAGGCCTCACATATTTCAATTTCCCCGATCCCATCATCTCATGATGGTTGTTGTTCTCTGATAACGTAAACAGTTTCTCCCATGAATCTCTAGATCCGTACACCCTCATGACCCAAACATCAAATCCAGTTCCCCTATGCTCCACCACGCAGAGACACCCTCCTAATAGAGCAACTTGCATGTCGAAATCTCCGTTGACGGTTACAGGGAGAGGCACTTCATGGAAGGCCTCGCGCGTGAGGTCAAAGGCGACGATGAGATCGGGTTCGTGGGGTTGGAGTTTTCTGGTGACGAGCCAGTGAAGGGAGCCGGAGACGAAGACGCCCATGGTGCGGGCGCAGCAGAGGGCGTAGGGCATGCTGGGGAGGTTCTTCCAAGAGTCGGATTTGAGGGTGTAGAGCTGGACCTGGGAATCGAAGGTGCGTTTCTGGAGATCCACGAAGTAGGTAATGCTCAGGAGCTTGTAGTCGTTGGAGGGGGAGTGGTGGCCGAAGCCGTAGACGCGGGCAGCGAAGAGGGAGGATTGGGGGCGGTGGAAGCGGTCGGCGGGGAGAATACGGTGCTTGCGGAGGAAAGGGTTCCAGAGGGCGATGTCGTCGGCCACGTTGGAGATGCAGAGGAGGCCGTTGGAGGAGCCGAGGACCTTGATGCTGTTGCTATAGCACATCAGGGGGTGGCTCAGTTCCTCTGGATTCTGTTCCTGAGATTTGAGGTCCAAGGAGTAGAGGTGGGAGCGGTGGCGGAGAATGACGGTGGTGTGGGATTTGTTGAGGTGGAAGAGGACGAAGTGGCTGGTGTCGATGATGGACCGCCACCACTTGCAGGTGGACCGCAGCCGGATCACCGACTTCACCGATAGACGGGACAGGATTTCGGTCACTACTTCCACCGGAAGGTTTGCCATCATCACTACTGTGATTCGATTTCGGATTGATTCTATTCCTCCCACATCCTCCTGCATATTCCCATTGATTTCGTTTTTTCTCTTTCTGCTAGGGTTTGCTTCTGGGGAAATCCAGGTTGTGAGTATTACCAACTGCAACACGCATTTCGACAAACTGGTACCACATTTTTTTACTTTTATTTTATTTTATTGGAGTATCACTATTGGATAACTCTAGCTTCAAGTTACAAAATTAATTCGAAAGGTGAAAAGATGATTCACTATATTATAAATATTTAATAAAATTAGTTATTAACAAATAAAATACAAAATAATAAAGTTATAATTTATTTTTAAAAATAATTAAAAATGTTATTTAAAAAATTATTAATCCAACAATGAAACAATTTTTTTAGTTAATAAAAAAGCTAAAACTAACGGAAAAAACAACCTATGTTAATTTCAAGAAAGTTTTGTTTACCATATTAGTATTCTTTCCCCGATGAATTTTCCCACCCAAGTTTTAACATTAATTCTTCACTAGTTTTACTTGCGTGTAGTTTAATTAACTAGACTCGAGGGTGGGAATCATGCAAGTAAAACTAGTGAAGACATGCAAAATCAATTTCTCGAAATCATCGAAAGGCTTTGTCCACTTGTTGAAGAAATCTTCACGTGGCAGAAGAACGTATCTTTCTGTTTCTGGTGTAAAAGTTCGGCGTTCTGCCTGCCTCGTTCTGGTTCCAAGTTGTACTTTTTGTCTTTTTCCATTTTTCTAAAAGGTATTTGGACTGTTTATATATAAAAGGTATTTGGACTGGGTCAGCAAAAGCACTTTATAGAGATTCATGTGGGCTCGAAGAGGTCTGTTTAAGGCCCAATTCAATTGAGCTGCAAAGCTTGAGCTTTTTATCAACCTGGACCTGCAAAAAATGCTAAAGCTCTTTGGACCTCCAGATTCTCTAATTTCTCTCGCTCAAAATAAAATAAAGCACACCCTATGGACTATGGTTAGGACTTGCTAACTTTGGAATGTTAAAAGAGTCATCACAATCTTATTCACTAGAAGTTCTGGACAATGCTTAGGAATGTCAAAATGGTACAAAAATCAAGCCATTTAAGGTTGCGGGGATAGCTGTGCTCGCAATTTTCATGCCAACTCTAGGTAATTAATTTAGTGTCTATAATCTGGCAGATATTTGTTTAGAGAAAATCAATCTGATTGAAAAAGGGTCTTAACGTATAAGTTTTGGTGTGGCAAGAGTTATTGTTTTTGGAACAGATGACTATATTCAATGGATGCCAAACATAAACTATCCTTGGTTGAGATAGGAATATGAAAGGAAGCCTCTCTGTTTTTTAATTTAAATTTATTTACATGTATTTTTAAATAAATTATATACAAAATTATTAAAGAAACATTACTTTATTTTTTTTTAACTTTTCAAAAAAAATTAAGATGATTATTTTCATAGGGGAAAACACCACTCCCAACCAACACTCAATACCCTAACATTCTCAATCAATTCCTTTTTTTAAAAAAATAAAATTGTCCATTGATGTTGATATACATTTTATTTTATAAAATTTATAAATTGGAGTGTGAAACCAATAATTTCAGTTTCAACTTTCAAGTAATCTATTTAATTCGGACGTATCAAAAAGACTTGACATGACTTCTTTTATGAAGTATTTAAAAATATTTTTTTATTGGAAGTTTTTAAAAATAATTGTAACTTACAATTTGATATATATTTAATAAATAGATTTATTTAAATTAAAGAATATTGAATAGTTTTAATTATTAAATTCAACATTTTTCAAAATTTTGAGCTGATTTGACCCACACATTGTGCTTTGATCAATTTAATTATTATTGTTGACAGTTTTATTAAGAAAAAGTTAGTATGTAGTTACTTTAATTTAATTTTTAAAAAATAGTTACTTTATTATTATTTTTTAAAAATAATAATGATTATTTCTTTAGGGAGAGAAAGAATAAAAAAAAAAAAAAAAAAAAAACTCCCCACCGACAGTCAAAAGTCAATACTCTAAGATGCGTTTATATGTTTGTGGCCCAAGCCCATCCACTGAGCTATAAATGAGAAGCAGTAGCATGCACAATTCACAACACTGTCTCGCAAAGGAGAAAAAAAGACTAGAGTTAGCAGTTAGCAGCGGTTGACGATGAAACAGAAATGTCTTGTTGTTCTGGTCTTTGTTGTTCTCTTGGCTTGTGCGGTTGGTAGGGATGACGGTATACCCGGCGGATGGAACCCCGTCAAGAACATTAACGATCCTCACGTGACGGAGATCGCGAATTTCGCCGTGACGGAGTACGATAAGCAATCTGGTGAGAAGCTAAAGTTGGTGAAGGTTATCAAAGGCGACCTTCAGTTAGTAGCAGGTCTCAACTACCGCATCACCCTCACCGCCAGCGACTCCAACAATTACCAAGCATTTGTGTACGAGAAGGCGTGGGCCCGGGAGCATTACAGAAACCTTACCTCCTTTACCCCTCTTCATACTTAATCTCTTTTGTCTTATCTTCTCTACCGCATTATTTTAACCAATAAAAATGTTATGTTAAGTAACTGAGAATGGGCTCTTTATCTTAATTTACATTATTAATTATTCGTGTACCAATTTTCCTTGCGCGTTACGATTTTCTGGGAAATGCAAGATTTGTGTTCAAGAGTAGGCAGAAAGGATGGTTTATTGACTGAACGAGAAAACAATCAAACTTGAAGATGTCAAATAAGCAACAAGGTGTAATGCATGTAAAGATGGATCTCTGGCGTTCAACTTTTGGGGGCTACCAGTGGGAGCTAACCCGAGGTTGACAAGAACCTGGGACCCGGTTGTGGATAAGTTCAAGAAACGTTTTTCTATCTGTCTATTGGGGGTAGATTGGTTCTCATTAACTCGGTATTGAGCAGTTTTCTATTCTTCTTCTCTTCCTTCTATAAAGCACCAAGGAAGATTTTGGAAAATTAAAAATCTGTAGCTGTTAAACATTAGTCTCGTCAAAATGGAACTGGAGGATCCTCTCTCGTGAACAGGATACACTATGGTAACCAAGATGTATTACAAACATGGAGTGGCGTAAACCACATTCTGGTCTCACAAATGGTTCATCCCAATGGTGGAGAGATATACAACATATCTCAAACTAGTACAGTGCAAGATACGGCTGGTTCGAGGATCTTGTAACAAGGAAAGTCAGAGGAGGTCAACAAAGCACATTCTGGTCTCACAAATGGAGTGGAGATTTAGCCTTCAAAGACTCACTCCAGACTATTTTAAGTTGCAAGCAACAATATTTGATAACTCACTCTGCCGATCCCTTAAACTGGTCATGGAGTGGCGTAAACCGCTCTTTCTTTGGGAAGAGGAGCAGCTGGATGATTTGGCAAGAAGAATTTTCGGTACTAGGCTTACAACAGGAATCTCAGATTCATGGAACTAGACCACGGATGAAAGAAATGGCTTCTCACGTGATAGAGATCGCGAATTTTGCTGTGACAGTTTAATAAGGAAGCCGGTGATGGGTTGAAGTTGCAAAAGGTGATAAGAGGTGACATTCAGGGAAAAATAATATCAGGGGTCTACACTACTATCGCTTAGAGATTTACACAAGCAAACATCTCACTTTAATCCAAAACCTTAAGGTTCAGGTTCAGGTTCATGGATCCACAAACGCCTTCTTACTTGTCCGAACCGGTCACCAAGTCGAACAATCGATACCAATTGTTGGAAAATTGAGGAGTTAAATATCGGAGAGATTTACACGAGCAACCATATAAGTGAATTAGACACCACACTTTAATTCAAAACCTTAAGATTCAGGCTTATGGGTCTTCTCCTCACTTATATAATGTTCAACTTGTCTATTTCTATCTGATGTGAGACTTTAACTCAAACTTGTACTCCAATAATCTCCTCCAACAATTATGAAGCCATTGTGTAGGAATTTCAAGAATCTCATTTTGTTTATGCATGCCTGATAATAATGCTTAATGTTCTTGTCTTATACCAGTATCTCTCCTATATGTATTATTTGGACCAATAAAAGTTTTTGTTAACTAGGAACGGGTTGTGAATCTTAACTTATTAGTATTATGTGTGTACCAATCTTCCTTGAACATGCATTGTGATTTTCTAGACAAATTCATGCCGTATTCATTTCAAGATTTCGTGTTTTCGATTATTCAGTGTGTGCGTAATACTAGTTTTTAGGAGAAAAAAATAACAAATATATTAAATAAAATATAATTCCATGGGCATAAATTAGAGAGAGAAACATAAAAAAAGAAAATAAATTTTTTTAGAAAGAATGATAATTATACATTTTTTTTATGATGTTTTTTTTTACAGTAGTATTATGTTATATATTTACTATTATTATTATTACTACTACTATTATTAGTGGTTCGAACATGGCTGAACTATTGAATTTCGAATTGTTGCCTTGATCGGTCATTTGGTCTTAAAAACATTGATTTTTACTATTTTCACTTTTATAAAAAAGACTGACTAATTTTGAACCCATAAATAAAGACTCCTTCGCTATAATTTGCACTAGAATTCTTCAAAGTGACACGCCTCTTCTCCTTTGCAACGTATAATCAAACAGACATTTCTTGCTATAAAAGAAAAATACCAAAATAACATTAAAGAGTATTATACAAATACTAGTGAGTCTTTTTTGTTTTTGGTAAAAAAAGTGAGTGAGTTTTGTTATAATTAGTTGAGTAAATAATTTATGTACTGACAACGGAAAGAGTATTTACATTGCTATTTAATATCAAATTATTATATACGATAAGTTTATTAATTTTTATAATTATTAAATTGAAATATATATTAATGATGATTTTTCATTAGTATATTTTTTATATAATTACAGTATAATATAATATATAGAAATTAAACTCTAATTAATTAGTTTGTGTTTTTCTATTGTGACATGTTTTTCTTATTCTTACCTAACATTGACAGAATTCAAATCTTTTTACACACCCTTGTGTGTTAAGATGGAGTTGCTGGCTATGGGTCCCTAAATGGATAACTTTTTTGTTTCATTCGGTTGAAACAGCAGGTTTTGGACTTCCGATTCTACTACCATTTGGATTGATAGAGGAAATAAAGCGGCAATTTCATTTTTTGTCTTTAACTATTTTAAAAAAATTATATTCTTTCACTCAACTAAAACTGTTTTTGTCTGGTAATGGAAAATAAAATGAGAAAGAAAAAAAAAAGTAGTTTTAATATTATTTAGTGCAAGCGAAAAAGAAAAGAAAATGGAGAAAAATAAATGTCCAATTTTCTCGTATTCATTTGATTATGTGTTTCTAATTTGCCCGAAACTCTTGTTTCCTAATTGAACCCATAACAAAGAAAAGCTGAAGATGAGCGCAGTTCGAATCCAAGGAGGCATTTTTGTAATTAAAAAAGGGATTTCCTTCTTGACTTATGTTGTGTGGCTGACACAGGAAGCTTCGTTAGAGAGAGAAAAGTTGGTATATAATGGAAGCATTATTCCCGAACGAACCCAGCCACATGCATTGCATGCACCACTTAAGTAACGCACATTGCACAACCATCTTTGTCTCCGCATATTCCAATTCCATGCACAAACCCAAGGACTTCTATAAGTTGGCTTCTGAATTCCGATTTGAGAGTGAGAGCAGGGTGCGCTTGAAGTTGAAGTTCTCAATCTGATTGCAAAGGAGAAAATGGATGATAATGGTAGGAGTAGGAGTAGGATCCAATCATTTCATTTCAATAATGTTTTTGCTATTGTTAAACGGTATTGTAATCGTTTTGGTTTTGATCACAAACACAGATTCGCTCTCCGAATTCCTCGCATCTGCAGTCGACGCTGCTCGCAAGGCTGGTGAGGTTGTGTGCCCACTCCACTCTCTCTCTCTCTGTCTCTCTCTCTTTTCTTTTGTTTTGTACGTCAAATATATTTTTTCATTGTAGATTATTCGGAAAGGTTTCTATCAGACCAAGAACGTGCAGCACAAAGGACTGGTGGTACTGGTATCCATTCAGTCTTTCTCTCCTCTTTGCCGCTTCATTTCTTTCTAATAACTCTCTTCACCTTCATTCGTATGCACATACATGCACAGGTTGATTTAGTCACTGAAACTGATCAAGCATGTGAAGATCTCATATTTACTCATCTCAAGCAACTTTACCCCACTCATAAGGTTCATTCACCTCTCCCTTAACTTTACACATTAATTTGGAGTTGGTTGGCCATTGTAAGATCATTTTAAGTTGGTTTTCTTTTTAGTTCATTGGGGAGGAAACCACAGCTGCTGGTGGCAATGCAGAACTTACAGATGAACCCACATGGATAGTTGATCCTCTCGATGGAACTACTAATTTTGTGCATGGGTAAATTAAATATCCATCTCATGTTTTCATTCATACATTCATGTTTTCATATTATATGGATTGACTATAGGTCTGCTTTCTTAGGTTCCCCTTTGTTTGTGTCTCCATCGGTCTTACAATTGGGAAAGTTCCTACAGTTGGCGTTGTTTACAATCCAATAATTAATGAGGTGAGAATCTTTCCTTTTGCATGACAGGGTGACCCCCAAACTATTCCAAATTCCTTGACGTTTTAATTATTTTTGGTTACCATGCAAATTCAGATTGTTGAGAAAGCGGTCAATTGATTTGTTCTCTCCTTTTATCAACAATATTTTCAGTGACCTTGAGTATTTGTAATGGTTTGTTGAGGACTACATACAGACATTGAAGTAATTAATTTAGGACTATGACAGTCTATAATTTAATTTTCTATTAGTAATATTGGTATGGAGACGTGGATTATTTTGATTTATTTTCCTCCCTTGCTTATCTTTGTATGCAAACTGAAGTTTTAGATTGCCATGTGTAGCTTTTCACTGGAATTCGTGGGAAAGGTGCTTTTCTGAATGGGAACCCTATAAAAGGTGGGTCTTTTGTTCTCTGTCTTTTGATTGTTATTGTTAATTGAGTTTGGTCACCTCATGAATATGCCTTGAAATTTTGCAGTGTCATCACAAACTGAACTAATGAGCGCTCTTCTTGTGACTGAGGTATGTCAAGTCTATTAGAGTTGATTATGTATAAAAGTTGTTCATTTATCTTTTACTTTGGATGAATGTAATGTATTCTATTCCACCCCTCCCCTTATTGTGCATTAATGAAACATTAAGTTGCGAGAATAAGTTGCTCCAGAGTATCAACGACAAATATCAACGTAATGGTGAAGTAGCAACCCTCTGACCTCTGTGAAGAGTTCCTGATTTAAAAAATAATTAGTATACTCATAAAATTCACACGGCAAAGATGCTCAAATCTTGTATATTTGTAACTTGATCATTTTGGATTTACAAATTTTGTATGCTCAGTTTCTTTTTATATGCTTAGGAAGCATGCTCTGGTTATGTTTTATTTTGCTACTTGCCTCTCAAGGATTCCAACTTCTAAACACATGCCTGATATACATGAAACCTTTGTATTCATGAGCTTGTGAAAACTTAGAAGGTACAAAATCTAAACATTTTCCTTTTCTTCAGGTAATAATTGTGACATGTTGAAGAAAATATAAGAAAGTAATATAGGAATCGAAGTTTGTCTTTTCTGGGAGATAGATTATATCTTAATTGCAAATATGATCACTTAACAGATTGTGACGTTAATGTCATTGCTAAGTTTGCTATAAATTGTGTCCCCGGTAATCCACTAGTGTAGGCCTAGTGGGGTGGGGGTAAGGGTACGGGTAGTTTGCATGATGTGTTAAATTCAAATTTCATTGCTGCCTATTGTACAAAAATAAAATAAAAAATTGCCTCTTTTGTCCCTGCACTATTGTATTTTCTGGAATACTAACTTGAGATGGGATGACCCAAACTCATCAGTTCACATTCATGAGTGCTTGGGTCAGTTTCACTGTAAATGTTTTAAATAAAGATTGATTTGAAATTCATCAAGGCTTTTATTTTTAATTTCTGAAAGAGCAGGTTGGAACAAAACGTGACAAGTTAACAATAGATGCCTGTACAAATAGGATCAATATCTTGCTTTTCAAGGTAAAATTAGGTCTTCTTCCTATTGGAATCAATCGGACTAAAGTTTGATATGGTTGTGCCATAAGCCCATAACCATGCCTTTAATATGATTAGGTGAGATCCCTTCGAATGACTGGCTCCTGTGCTTTAAACCTTTGCGGAATTGCATGTGGAAGGCTGGATGTATGCTTTGAACTTGGCTTTGGAGGTCCTTGGTAGGAATTTAACATCCCTCTAAATGGTGGGCATTTTGATAATATGATACGTTCCTAGATTGACATTTGACACAGTCTCTTCATTTTTATCAGGGATGTGGCGGGCGGTGCTGTCATTGTTAGAGAAGCCGGAGGTGTTATATTTGATCCGTAAGTGATTTTAATTAGATGATCTTGTTCTCAACAAGATAATATGTTACGCTATTTTTTTAGGTAGTAGGTAGGCTATTTTTTTACCTGCAGATCTTCATCTTGTGGGCATTTATGTAGATATCGTTGGATGGACATGCAATGTGGGAAGAAATTTATGCGCTATTGGCAGTCCTTTTTATTCATTATGCATATGCTTAAAAGATTTATAAGTCAAAATCCAATGGTTGTTCATATACTTCAGGTCTGGTGCAGATTTTGACATCACATCTCAGAGGGTGGCAGCTTCCAACCCTTTCTTGAAGGATGCCCTTGTTGATGTTCTGCACCAAATCGTGTGAGAAGCTTGCTATTAATCAATGACAAGGAGAAATTGAGTCAGCCTTATGTTAATTCATTTCCCTTTTGTTAAAATGCTTTGAAGTGTGGGATTCATGACGTCAATTATTTTTCTAATTCTCTTGTGACCTTACCAAAATATTAGTATTTTTTCTCTCCAAAAATCTCACATAGGTAACGATGCAACTTGCTTTAAAATAATTCCATCGCATAGCCTATGAGCTGCTGCTTCTACTTGTCAATGCTCTGTTTATTCTCATCCGTAACTCCTTTTTGAATTTCATGTTATTTAATTATTAGATGGCTTGAGTCTTTTATGGTTGGTACTTGGTATGATCTTACAAATAAAAAAATTGTCAGAAATATGAGAATATTACAAGCGATAAATCATCTACTATTATAAAGGGAGTTGGCGTGCGTGTCTGCTTCCCGGTAGACCTTGTTTGGTTTACAATTTCATAATATATGCACACCGATGATTTACAATATCAATATATGAACACCGATGATTATACAATACAAAATAATTGGTTTGGTACAGAGAAAAGCAAGTTTGAAGAGAATTATGTTGAGAAAAGAAAGAATTACAAAAATCCAGTTTTCTTGATGGAGGGGAGGGGAAATTGGATAAAAGAACTCAATACTCTGCTTTAGTCTGACCAAGTCGATTCTAATTGAGGATGGGTCAATGATTGTGCCCCTAAATGTGCCATGTTCAAGGAATCTGAGCTTTATGCTATAACGTTTGAACTTTTTTTTACAGCTATAATTTAATTTAAAGCTTAATCAACTTTTAGTAAAATTGGGTCAGAAGAGTTGTTTCAATCAGTTACATCTTTTTATTTTTCGCTTAGGCCATTTCTTATTATGTTGTTCGGTTATTTCTGACGCTTTATCAAAGTGAGTTGAACCAATAAATTTATAGCCTGAATTTTTATGGTTTGATGAATCCCTGACTTAGTTTTTAAAATTCGAGTCTATGTTCCGGGGGAAATAATTTTAAATTACTGCAATTTATTAGTATTTTCAGAAATACTTTAATACCAAATTCATGGTCAGATTTCCTTCTTTTGCTTCGCCACAAGCTGAAGAAAGAAAGAGAAAGGTTGTTCCCATAGTAGAACGTAAAAGATAATTGAAACTCAAGATATCTAGAAAAAGTAAGATATAAGTAAAAAAATAATTAATAATAAATACAAATATTCTTCAAATAGAAACCAATACAATGTATACCCTGAACCTGGAGTAACAGTATGGATAAAACCAGACCCTGAAAGTCACTTCCCTAAGAAAGAATTACCTCAAAACTGAGACTCTGAGCAGCTAGAGTACCCTTTAAATTAAATACCCTCAACATTATACAAAGGAGAGCAACAACAAAATGAACACGTATAGGAGTAAAAAAAAAAAAAAAGCATAAAATTACAAAAGAAACCAATACATCTATCTGGCTACACATCATATTCATATCCTACACATGTGTTGTTGAGGCCAACGGATCAATTGGGTGTTGGTACACACGAATTTGAGAGAAAAATAACTTCTATTACTCACAAGAATAGAATTACAGAGATTTACAAACTCAAAACAAAAACTCTCAAACTCAGACCACTGACACAACACTCACTAAGAACTCTCACTACTTGGATGAATTCACTCTTGGTGTTTCTGTGTGTCTAAGTGATGATTTACAAGTGAGGTTTGCACCTCTATTTATAGGGGGAAGTTATGGTGTGAACGTTGGAGGATGGTGGTGGCCAGCTGGTGGACAGCTTGTGTGCAGCTGGAACTTGGAGGACAGCTGGTGAATGGTTGAGGACGGCTGGAACTTGCTGGAAGTCATCATGTGTTGGCCTAGAACCATTGCCATTAACACCATTTGCTCCGTGTGGAATCTTGTTCTCTGACTTCCTCCTCTTGAAGACAATGATCCATGTGAAAGCTTCCAAAAAGACAGCAATGCCACCCAATGCTCCGATAATGCCAATGTACGCATGCTTCCAGCTATTGTAGCGATCCCCTACGTAAATTTCTATGGTGTCGAACCCTTTGAAAACGTTGACGACACCGATGATTATGGTGGCGTATCCGACCAAGTGGTGGTACACATTCCAGTACACTCTGTATTTGTGGTCCTTGTTGGGCCTCAAGAACAGCGCAAACACCTTAATGAACCCAATCACATACATAGGTTTAGTACCATCACTAGTAGAGCATAACATTAATTAAGAAAACGCATAACTAAACAAAACATGAAAACCTCGTACCTGAAGAGTTCCAAGGCAGACGAGGACAATACCAAGTGCTCTGTGAGTGTCATACTCAACACCCTCGGAGTCACTGCCGAGTTTGAGACCGGTGCCGAATCCAGAAACACCAACTATGTAGGCAGAGGCTTGGCAGGTGATGTGAAGATAAAACCAAGCAGGGTCTGCAGATTTGAACACCTTCAAGTACCTTGCGATTATGGCACCCGTTGGCATCAATATGCCCCAGCTCACCGCATTTAGCACTCCATGGGTCTAAAATTAATAATCTCCACAGTCAATCTATCTTTCAATCTTAACTTAAACACCAAAATACAATACTATAGGAGCCTTTTTGATTCCCTCACACAAAAAAAAAGTGCTTTCTAACATTCTATTACAAATTCTAAATTGTTTCCAAAATTGAAAGATGTTTTTATCAACATCTTCTTCTGTTTTCTTTAAGCGTTCTGTTAAAATGCTCATGAGCAAAATTTTAGAAAACAGAATGTGCCCAGAAGACGTTTACTTTCAAAATTTAAAAAACAGAAATGTGTCATGGATGTTAGATGGAAAGCATGAAGCAAAGAGAGGCATAGTTATAGATATTGACGTTGAAGGAAAGCATTAAGAAAAGATTAATTGGTGCTTACGTTTCTTCTTTTCTGGCGTGAATTCCCGGTTGCCTGAGTGGAGGAACCAGAGAGAAGATCCAAGATTTCCTTGGAGTTTTGGTGGGAAGTCTCGTGGCTATGCTCTTGAGGGGTAGTGCCAGAGAGAGGGCCATCTTGCCAGACGTGGACCAAGGAGGAGGTCCCGTTTGGAAGTGTGAGAGTGGCGAAAATGGTGACCTCGTTGCTCTCAAACGTGGCACTCAACCCGGACACCGGATAACTGATAGCTCCCTCTTCCAACGTTGTGCTGGTGCTGGCTATGGACGAGGTATAAGCCCTTGGGCTTCCATTTGACTGAGGAATAGCCACCAGGGCCTGGGCCCCAATCATGGCTGGGTCGAGGGTGTTTCTGGGATTGATAGCCCATGCAACCCACCTGTTGGTCGAGGTGATTCCGGCGTGTTTGAATGCTATGTCCAACCTGCCACTCACCTGCTCGTATGTCCAGTGCAGGTAAGCTGTCAACTGTGGAAGATCACGACATGTGGCAAACACCCTGTTTGAGAATGTTTGGTCTCTGCACGTTTGAGCTGAGGATGTCACAAGCACACAACTCAAAACAGAAAAGCCCAACACTACCCTCAACATGCTGCTGCTGCCCATCATATGATCCTTCTACTGCTGCTGCTGCTGCTTCTGGTAAATGACTTGACAAGTTGAGAATCTGTATTGGCTTGGTAAAGACAAAATGGGATTTGAGAACTCAAAAGAATACTTTAGCGTAGCCTTGTTTCTTGTGATGTAAACAATAGCTTTTAGTTGAAAAATGGAGCAGGTGGTAGAGGGAATGAGAGGGATTGAGAGGGACGGAGAAGGGAGGATTAGTTTATTTATAAGAAGATAAGAGTTGGTGGGTTTTGGTGGGTGAGTTGTTGATGTGGAAGAATGAGGACAGAAGGAAGGTAGGAATTAGAAAATTCTTATAATTTCTTTTTTATAGTTTTTAAGTTAGTATTGACAAAGAAAATGTTTATTAGACAACCATCATCATTCATTTGATTAATTTGATTGATGATTTAGTTTAATAATTTTTTTTTCAAAATATAATCACTTGTTAACCGATTAAACACTTAATAAATTTAATAAGTTATGAAATCTTGGACGCCAATCATAAGAATTAACTATCCTCGCCCACCGTGCGGAAGCTTCCGTTTGGTTTGATTTTTTCCACGGAGAATCTGTATTCCTACTTTCCCTGGTTGACAACGTTTATTTTTTAAAACCAGTGCTTCTAACTAAATAATAATTGATTTGGCAAAGTAAATGGAGTATTATGCAACTTTTAGGTCATTTTAACATGCTTGATTTTGATGTGTGAGTCAATAGTCATGATGAGTGGAGCCTGTAAACGACCAGAGTTTTTAGCCGGTTTACCCAGACGTTTGAGCTTTAGGTGCACGACGTGGATCCATAATCTGAACCTCAATATAAATACGAATCAATGCCTTTTATTTCTCTTCATTGAATTTAATTAGAAAATTTGCTTGCAAAATATTAAACTTTGCTCTTATAGTCAACTCTTAACTAAATTTTTCTTCTTATAGTCAACTCTTAGGGACGTTTGTTACAATTTTCATGCTTGAGAATTGTATTTCTGGAAATCATTTCATATATTTTAGAAATAACTAAAATCTGTTTAGTTTGAAAAAAAAATATTCTCAAGATATTTATACAAGTCTAGGAAGTTAAAGAGTACTTATTTATCACATTAAATTATCTAATAAAAGAATAATGTAATATTTTTATTGTTATATTTTTTTTTCAAATTCAAGAAAGATAAATTCTCACATTTTCATGAAAATAATTTTGTAAAAAAAATTCCTAACATCAAAATTTTGGAAAAGTAAATGTTTTCCTTGTATCAAACAACCCCTTAGTTAAAACTTTTGAAAACTTAGTTAGTGGATTAGAGATAAGGTCTTAATATGATTTTGTAATTACTCATTTGAGTTCAAAAGTTTTTCCTACTGGGACTTCCTTTCCTTCCTCTTTTTTTTTTTTTTAAACCATAAATAAAAAATCTTTTGATCAATAATATAAAAGTAGATGATTGTTATTATTGTTCAATGAATACATATTATCTTTAGTTAGTAGCAAATGAAAGCAATGTTGGATAAATAATTAATTTCTGAAAATTGACAAATAATGAAAAATAAAAAAATAATAAAACACCAATAATATAAAGGTTTAATACATTAGTGGGTCACTGAGATTTTTAAATTTTTTTTAATTAAGTTCTTAAATTAAAAAATTGTAATTGGCTCATTGATTTTTTTTTTACAATTTTTTTAGTTAGGTCCTTGAAATTATCTATGATGGCTTGAAACTGACACAAGAATAATAATTTGTTGTGATTTTACTAACACTCTCATTCAAAAATAAATTCTAGAGATTCTCTTATTCAGTAATGAGAATCCAGATTTATAATATAGGAATAAATTTAATTTTTAACTTGTTTTAATGTAAAATAAAATAAAATAAATTTTTAATATGTTTTAACAAGAATATGTAAACTAAAAATGACGGGGAAAAGTTCGGTAGTGTTTTTCTCAAAGTCTAATATAGTACATTTAAATTAACTCATTTTTTCTTAAATAAAAACATTTTTAGAAATTATTATTGAATGAGGAAGATTTTAGTTAGTAATTCCTAAACAACAATGTTTTAAAGATTTATTCTTACTTTCATTAAATAATGTTTCAACATTTAATGAAAATAAGAATAAATCTTTTTAAAACAATATTGTTGTATTCGATCACATGTTGTATCCTAATTTTATATATTGAACATTTAGTTATTTATTTTTTTTTAAAATATATTTATTAATTTTAATTTTAGATTTAATTTGATTTAATAATTAGTCAAGAAATATTTTTCAATTATCTTAAACCACACTGTTTTAATTTTTTATGGCATACTTGATTTTCCCAATTGCTTATATGTTTGAATCTACCTTTTCATTTTTTTTATAAACAGAATTCCAATAATTTTTAAAATAAAATGCAATGATTAAAAATAATTTTTTATCAAAATATAAATTATTTATTGTAAATTAAAATGTAATTTATATATTTAAGAATATTTATTTATTATGAAATTTAATTATAACATAATTTATGTATTTAAAAATATTGATATATTATAAATTTTAATTATATATAGAATAAATATTTATCTTATATATAAGCTAAAATGCTTGTTGGATAATATATAAATATCTCAATCATTATATTGAGTTTTCAAATATACATTTTATACCTTTTTTTTAGATGATGTAATTATTGTATACGGGCTCTATGATATAGCCGGCATAGCTGGCTAGGTACCCCGATACAAACGACACAAGTCGCGTATCGGTATGCTTAGATACCAAGGGATTGAAATTTTTTGTTTCCATCATTGATGTCATATACTTTCATATACGGTGTGGTAATGGAAGTTTATCATTTATGTTACAAATCAGTGACCAAATATATATGATTATTTTGTTGAAAAGTAGGAGCATTATTACTTATTAGCTTATGCTTCAGTTTCAAGTCTGAGTTCAAATCATATACAGTTTATGGGTGGTAATGCTTGTATTTTTCAAATGAACAACCCCGATAAAAGTGAAGTGGACCTCAATAAAAGTAATCTCTTAAGAATAAGTCTGAGGAACAATAGCAAATAACCAATGATTACATGGTTTTACAAAATGGATAATTACATCCATATATCTCATTTTCTTATAATTCACTTTTATCTCATTTTTCTTTATTTTTTTTATATTTTTCCATCACATCACATTTATATTTATCTCTCTTTTTTTTTCTTCCTATTTTTTTTAATCTTTTTTCCTCTATCCTAATTCACCTTAAAGTTAACCCATGACCCTAAAGTGGGTTGGACATTTATAACTTTCCTAAAATATTACTCTATTTGAATTTGGTATTTTGGTCGCACAGAGAGTGTCAATAATCATCCAATGCTATACCATCCTTACACCTAAAATTTTGCTATTTGATCCACAAGTTGTATTCATGTTATTTTAGTGTTATTATGTTGCTGCCAAAACTTGAGTAACATGATTTTTTTTTATTTTTTATTTTTGTATGGGTAGACTTGAGTAACGTGAAATATTGATAGTTTGATGTTGGGAGGACCAAATTATTAATTTTTGAAACAGCGTTGGGAGGACCAAATGCCTAATATAAATGAATGTTAAGATGAACAAGCAAGAACACGAAGAATAAATGACGAAATGAGGTGTGTTTGATGCATGTTGGGTGTCAGTGTGACCTAAGTGTGGGAACATGTTAGTAAATTATTTTGTTTTCTAGGTAATAAAAATGGAAGAATGAGAATACAAATATATTAGAATAATTATTACAAATAATTAAGCTAACTTTTATAAATAAAAAATGTGGTTTCAATTTATTTTGTGAACTAATAAATTATTTGTATATGAAAAATTTAAGTAAGGACCCTCCTAGATCTCAATCACGTTTTTGTAAAAATAAAGAAGCTAAATTCTATTTCTTTCTTTATAAATATCATGGTTAATTATAAATAATATAGATTAAATCTTTTCAAGTAATTATTATTTTAGTTAGTGATTATTTCTCTTAAAAATCATTATTTTATATGAAGTGTTTATTAATCGTTAAAGAGAGGGTCAAAACTCGAAACACGTTGGCGTACGTGTGGAATAGGATCCACCCTGAGTCAAACTGGTTGATCTTTTCGTTGTGGGACCCAGGTACACACTCGCCACTAGTCGTTACGCTGTCGTTTCTTCTTATATTTTCATACTACTTATATTTCACACGAGAGCTTAAATTATGAAGAAGTCATTTGTGGTGTACAGTTTTGATACATTTCTAAATATATTTTTATTGTTTGATGAAAAACCGTATAAAATAAATATTGTATTAATCATAAAATATAGTTTATTGCACCTCATTCCAAATTTCCAATCCTAACAACACGAATTAGATTTATATTAATATACAACAACACATGTTAGTAAAGAAAACAAAATGACAGCAAATATGTATAAATCCGTCATTATGTCTTAAAATAACTAAAACTTAAAAAAACACTAGAAAAAAAGGCTCCTTGCTGGTATTATTTTTAAATATAATTACTATGAGAATTTTAAACAAGTAATAATAAAAAGTTATCGTAACTCAATTGATTTTTTTTATATTATATGAAGTGTAAACACACGGTGTGGTCTTCAATAGAAAAAATGCAATGCCTTCATAAAGAGATGCTGAAGTAATATAAATGCAATACAAATTGAAGAAGAAACATATTTATATTTTTTAAAATAAAAAAAACAACTCACACCAAATGACAAATGTATGGTTTAATAAAGATGTGACGGGGCATCTTATAATCTTATTATATATTTATAACGTGTTAATATATACAAGATCAAGTAACATCATATGTTAAATTTAGTAAAATAGTATTTTCAATATTTTTTATTAAAAGTAAATTCTATCAATAAAATAATTTAAATGTTTGTAAATATGTAATTGAATAAAAACAGCTATATTTTAAATTACATGTAATACTTTAAAACAAAATGAAATGATTACATATCAATTATTTTTTAATTATGTGAAATTTGGTGAACTTAATTTGTTTTATGCAACTTCGAATTCAATAGATTGAGTGAGAAAACTTCCTTTTAATAAAAATTTGTTGAATGTGTGTCATTGTTGATACTTAGTACCATTTGATACTTTCTCCTACGCGCACACTTATGCAGAATTTGTTAGTGTATATCCCCTTTTTTTCTTATACCCGAAGTGTATTTTAAGAAAATTTAAATTATGACTTATGAACATATCGTTTTTAGAAAGAAATTAAAGATAGAAGAGAGAAAAAGAAAGTGAGGGAAGAGCAAGAAGACAAAGATGAAGTTACATACTTACATCATTAGACAATTAATTTAACGTTATTTTAGTCCGCAAATTAGTTACTGAATCCGTTACTTTGGTCCCTAAAAATACAATGGTACAATTACCGAAAATCATTGTGAAAACATCCTCAAATCTTCGTTTTGGTTATTGTGAGTATGTCTATGGTTGTTTTTTTTTTTTTATCTATATATATATATATATATATATATATATATATATGTATAAAACATGTTTATACTGGGCAACCATGTTGCTGCCAAAGTTACAGAGCTCAAGACATATCACACATTTGCTAATGGAATAAGTGAATTGTTAACGACAAAAACTAACTTATTAATGAAGTTCAATTTGAAGGATTTGTTTGTCATTTTTTTTATATATTTAAAAAACTACCAGATAACAGAAGAAAAAGTATTTGTTTTGTCATTTTTTTACACTATTGGGATTCCAAAACAATCAAAGGCAGAAGAAAAAGTATAAGATATTGTGTCACAATTTCAAGGATCAAAATAAACAATAATTTATACAAAGAAAGAAAATAAATATCAAATTATGCTAGTTTAAGTTATATTCAATTTTACACTATTTAGTAATTCTTCAGTGAACAAATTTATCTCAAAACCCAATATTGTAAAAATAATTATAACGCAATGTAATTTTTTTTATATTGGTAGATCAATCATTAATCTTTCATCACACACATATTAGTGTAAATTGATATCTCACTCTCATCCCCCACATTGATTGATGTAACACATTTAAAGGTTAAAAATTTATAATATGTTTAAAAATCATGTGAAAAATGACTTTTAAAGTAAAAATAATTTTATAAAAGAATAAAAAAATTGTTTTATTTTTATTTTTATTTCTATTCATTAGATTTGTGTTAATATGCTTTGTAACAGTTTCAATTACAAACCAAAATCAAACATGCCATTAGTACTTGACGCTGTGGCAGGTACAGCCATGTAGTGTAGTGTACAAGTTTGAGTGTTTGTCTGTTTAAGGTGGTTTTGTACTTGCTCGACACTGGTGGTAGGATAGTACAAGTCTGAGGAAAATCTTTTAAAATAACATGCTTACAACATACTAGTAATATTCTTTTATAAATAATACAAACAATTAAAAGCCCTCGTTGCCGTCCAAGTCACCAGTTTTTTTTTCACATGTATTTTTATTCAGAGATAATTCTATTCAAGTTATTGTTGAATATTAAATGTGAAAATCTCTTTTTAGCAAAAATTTAAACCCTAATTTAACTTATTAGAATTGATCTAGTAATAAAAAATTAAAATAATATACACAAGATCATAAATTAAAAAAAAAAATTGAACCTAATTCATCATAATATACGGGAGACTAATTCATTTTCTTAAGTTTTATTTTTATATAATTAAAATTTATAATAAACATATATTTAATTAATAATTAGATATTTAATTTGAAAAGTGAGGTTTTCATACTTTTAAATTTTCACTTTCTTAGTTAAATGTTTTTAATATTTTTCCCTTTTTAGTACATATCACATATTATCTCCACAACTAGCCAAATTTATTTTATTTTTTCATTCACCTCAAACTACTCTTTTTTACTACAAATCTGATTTGTACCCAAAAAAATCTACATTTTGATCTTCTTAATTATTTGCTTTGAATGTACCAGGTTTTATCTCTATCCTAAATTAAATTTAATATTTTAAAAAATATCAATAATAAAAAAAACTTTATATGACAATCTAAATGGTCCATTATAAATGTAAAATATAATTTATATATATTAAAATATTTATATAATATAAATTTGAATTATAAAATAATATCAAACCCAAATAAAAATCTCATACTCTCCTCTCTCTCTCTCTCTCTCTCTCTCTCTCTCTCTTTTTTTTTTTCTGTTTGACCTGCGAATTTCAAATCAGGTTTTCCGTTGCAATGTATCGTATAGGTTCAAAGTTCGCCTAACATCCTCATCAATCCATTTCCATAGTTGTTGCCCGATTACTAATCGTATTTGAAACAGTCAAAGACTTTTTTTAAATCACTAAGAGCCTTTTTCTGTTAAAATAATTTTGTAAGGGAAAGAGAAAGAAGGGTAGAATTTTTATTTTAAAATAATATTTACTGATTTGATTATTCTTTTACTTATAAAAAATAAAATAATAGATCAATATAAATTTTAACATTCCAATGTTTTGTTTATTTTTATAAATAAATTCCCCTCTTTTTCCTATATAAGTTTTACTTTTAATCAGTATCCTTGTTTCCTAGAGGTTTCAATCCACAATTTAGAAATATGCATTAAACTTTTATAAGAACTTGTATTGGCAAGTGGAAACAAAAAGATTTACGTTTCCTATACAATTTATTACCAATTTTTATTGTTAAAACATTATTGGGCCTATATGTAGGTGTATATGGGTTACAAGTTACATTACGGGCAAGTCAATAAAAAGAAAACAAGTATCCTAAAAAAACAAAAATACAAAACAAGTAATTAGCATGATAAGAAAAACGCAACACCATTGTGATTTGGACTCGTTCACGCTAAGCCTGGAATGTGAATTGGACTTGGTATGAGAGGCACACTCTGCATGAAGTTTTCAAAGGAGAGGTCTAAACACAACATTCACAACTTACAAGCAAGCTTTTCGGCTTATTACTTCAATCGATCGTGTAAGCAACGAAAGCTTCGCATTTTTTATCAGTATACAGACAATGATGACTTCATTTTGTTTTGTTAAAACTGGGATACATACATGATTAATTAAAAGTTATAAGATTTGTTTGATGATTCGAAAGTTAAAGAGAATTTCACATTAATGTTCTAATAAAAATTAACAATTAATATTGACTATTGATTAAAAATAATTTATTAAAATATTTTTTATAGGCTTTGTCAATATTATAGGATGCAAATTTTTTGTGTCAGATTTGCTTTAAATAATCCTGTTTCATGAGATATACTAATTGATTCATAGATCAATTATACTCCAAATACGGATAATAGTTGAACAATCTCACTCAATCTCGTAACAACTCAAATAAAAAGAAAAACGAAAGACAAGTAAAATAAGTGAGAAGACAAAGAGACAATTGGATTTTATAGTTATCGAAAAATCCAAACAAAATCTTTTGATTTTTCACCATGAGTTATGACCTCAAAGGTTATGAACTCATCATGAGAGTCACGAACAACAAAATGATATGAAGAATGAAACGCTGCCCTAGGGGTCTAATTATGCCACTGTTTGGGATTTTATGACCAGACATGAAAAGACACATCTATTCCTTCCACACATGACGTGCCATGTGGCATTGTCCAAAAAAAGTTTTTAGGATGTCGTGTCCTAAATGAAAAGTCACATGTCATCTTGTTGAAAAAATCATGGCCTCGTTTGACCACACGCATCACGTCAATGATTGAAATCACAACCCTTAGGTCCAACTTTTTGCACACATTTGTTCATAAAGATAGGTTGATTGTGACACTCATTTCTATAAAACCACATTGGTAAAATAAATCAAGTCAACCACAACAAAACACGCATCAATGAGATAAATTGGAGCAACTTTTGAGAACTTATCCACAACTCATTTTGATGTGAAGCTCTTTCGTTCATTTCTGACTTAGAGCTTGGAGGGCTTGTATATTGTACAGGTTCCTGATAATTGTTATTTGTACGTAAATTATGCATTTAAATTACATAGCAATTTTCTTCTTTTTTCTCTTTTAATGCTTCTTTTGTGATTAAAAATATAAGAATGTAACTTGTCTGAGCTTTTATCCAATAAATGTTAAAATTAGTTGATTTATGGTGTGTTGATTGTATTTTCTTTACATGATTGCACATTAAAAACTTGAAAGATGGATTGAGGATTTGGACTTAGCATACACATATGGGCTTAGAGCGTTGCCAATATAAAGAAAAGTACAATAAAACAAAATTTTGATTATAAAAAGGGGTGAGCAGTCGGAGGCAAGGAAGAAGGAGAAGCCAAAGAGAAACCCAAAGCACAAAGGAGAGAAGAATTCACTCCACATAAGTGGACTTATGTCCCTTATTCTACTAGTTTTTTTCTATTCTCTTTCATCAATTGTTGTTCTCTTTTGTGTATTGTAAGTCTCTCATGCCAATGAGAGGCTAAACTATTCATTGTTGGGGGTTCAACAATCAAACACTCTTGATATAACAATTCTCACTATCAATTTAATGTTATTTTCATATTATTATTCTTTTTTGAACTATTGTCATGCTTGTGATCTGATCATCCATATGCATGTAATGTTATGAGGGTTTATGCATTGAGAAATGTTTATACTCAGAGAACTAAGAAAGAATATCTAGATAATCCATATCTAGGGATAGAATGACATTGTTTAGCCTTAAATATACATATTTATTCTTAATGCAAATTATTTGATGTAGCTTGCTGAGGGATCATGAGTGAAATTAGGTAATTTAGACTCTTTCATATGAAGGATCATGATTAGAGTAAATTAGAGAATGAATGTAATATGTAAAACAATATTAAATAGTGAAAAATTATTAACATTGCATCAAGAGCAGTTTTGGTAGACTGAACACCCAACATATCACATAATCTTGCATCTTACCTTTAATCTATTTTGCAATTTATTTTATTTTGAATTTATATCTACATATAGTATCACTTACAAACCCCAAAAATATTCTGTTAATTGCTTACAAATAGACGTCTACAAATTCTAAGTATAATCAAAGTCTCTGTGGACTCAACACTTGACCTTACCGTTTTATTAACTATTTGAACAAATTGGTACGCTAGTCAAAGAGTCAACAATTCCACTTCAGGTCAGTTACAAGTCGACCCCCGATCATCAATACCATTGTGGCAATCGACCACAAATATCTAATATTGGCCTTAGTGGGTTATGTGGACAGTTACCAACTTGGTAATGGTCCTCGACTAATAATAGGTGCATGGAAGTAAGGACAAGTACGTTACATTCTTTATCTCACCAGAACTCAGAATATACATTAATTTGAGTGTCAGAGTTCTTTTTTAGGTACTCACCTCCACCATAAGAGAAGGGATTCAAACTGAGGCGAGAAAGACATAAATAAGATCAAAACAACCCAAAAAGTGGGAAGAACACATTCTAATAAAAAATATCAATTAAAACGACCACTGATAAAAAAATGATTAATTAAAAAAATTATTTTTTTTATAGGTTTTGTCAATATTATATGACACAGATTTGCTTTAAATAATTTTTTTCTTTGAGATATATTAGGTGATTCACATATCAATTATAATATAAATATGGATAATAGTTGGACATGGACAGATTATTTGAAAATATTTTTAAAAAAATATTTCATACACATAAATTTGATTTTTTTTCAAACCATGTATTTATATTTTGTATAATGATAGTACTTTACTAGTAGTACTCTCGACCCTAACTTAGACCAGCTTGATTGATTTCTCTTTCTGTACTTCTTCTTCTGTTTCTCAGCTGCTTCCTCATCCATGATGTTACCCTGACCCATGGCTTAAGAGCTCAAGATGGTCCATAAGACCATAACAGCCGGACCTGGAGATTTTCCTTAAATGTGATTTGCTTACTTAATTATTGGCATTAGACTTGAGAGTTGATATTAACCCAAATGTTAAACACTACCAAAGGTTGGAATTCAACCTATAATAAGCTGAAATTAAATATCCAATCTAGAGTCTAAACACGGTTTAATTGTTCTCTTGATGCACATCCCGATTAACAACAAATATACCTCATTCCTTGACAAGATGTTGTTAGTCTTGCACTTGCACCCCCAATTTGCTTCACACTTGATTTAATTAGAATTTCATTTTCGTCAACTGTTATTCTTTTGTGTTCAAATTGACATGTAATTAGATATTCATTTCTTTAATCTGTAACGTAAAGGTATAAATCTATTCACCAAAAAAGAAAAGAAAAGAGTATAGATATAAATCTTTTAAAAAAAGTGATAAGAGACAAGATACATGCAAGTAGGAACATACCCAATCTTTAAGACCTATATATAATTGTATATCGGTGCT
>PYAF01002370.1:631269-651344 GCA_007407185.1 Glycine tomentella | reverse complement strand
ATTCTTTTGTGTTCAAATTGACATGTAATTAGATATTCATTTCTTTAATCTGTAACGTAAAGGTATAAATCTATTCACCAAAAAAGAAAAGAAAAGAGTATAGATATAAATCTTTTAAAAAAAGTGATAAGAGACAAGATACATGCAAGTAGGAACATACCCAATCTTTAAGACCTATATATAATTGTATATCGGTGCTGTTGGGGCTGTGTACAGCTCATAATGTTATAGACTGTTATATCGTTACACAACATAATAATTATATTATTACATTTTAGTCAACAGAAATGTCAATTACACATTACAAATAAATTTGTATCTGGTGCAAGATCTTTCTTACCCACTAAATATAGACTCTATAATATTATTATATATTTATTTTGATGGTAGTATATATTAATTGAACATGCAAATCATCGACGTTGTAACTCGATCAACTACGTAACGCGAAAGCAGTACTCTTTCGCTTTTTTTTAATCAATCTTTTGGTCTTTATATCTTTTGTTAATTTTTTGTTTTAGTTTCCGACGTATAAATTTTTTACCTTTAATTTATTCTTTACATAAACATTTATTTTGTATTTTTATTATTATTTCTTCCTTTTATAGCAGTTTCATACTAACAAAAACCAGAATATAAAAAATTATTCGTATACGAATTAAAACTAACTTTTTAAGTATAAAGACCAAAAAACTGGTATAAATATTATAAAGATCAGAAGATTAATTGATTCAACTTTTTATTTTAGACTTTTAATGTAAAATATGTTTGTCTAGAAAACTACCTACTACTTTCATATAATAATAAATACCAACCTCTGCCTAACCCGACCAAGTAAAATCCGTTAGCTATAAGAGCACCCAGACACAACAAATTCAATTTAATATTTCTGCATTCTTTTGTTGAGCACGTTTCGAAACTTACTGCACTTAATACTAATCCATTAACTGTTGATGCAAAGCTACATTCTTTCTACTTACTATATATATATTTTTTTTTTATAATTAAGTGAACTATGTATGAAATTTATTAAATAGAAAAGGAAAGAAAAATATCTAGCAAACCACTAAAATTTACAAACAATTCTTTCAACCTACTGTGTTCCTTGTCATTAAGTTTTACATAGACAGAACTCGCTACGCAGTGATGCACATGCATGGTGTGTTACAGACTGCAAGAATTTTTTTATAAATTTTCTAATAATTAATTACCTTAAACATAATAGAACTACTCCTACTATAAAGTAATGTAGTGGATGTTATGGGTGAGAAAGGTAAAAGGATAGATAGTGGACGGGTCATTTTCGACCTGTGTGATTCATAAACGCTATTTTGACTATCTATAATAATAATAAAAATAATAGAGATGAGTGGGCGTGGATAGATAGGGTACGGCAAAGCGCAGGAGTAAGAGCTGGAAACAGCAACACGTGGTTCTTACTCAAATCTGAACGGCGCTGTGAGTGATTTATTGGGTTCTTCACTGCGTGCCAGCATATATCAAATATCAGTTGCAGTATTAAAGAGGCTGGATCCATACTATCTATTATCTCATCCGTGAGAATGGTTTCCGCGGAGAAAGATTCCAATGATACAACCAAAACTCATCGAACCATCATCGGGAAGTCCATGCGAACGGTGCGCTCCAAACTATTCCAACACGACCGCGCTACCTGCGTCTCCGACAACTTAACCGGTTCGCTAATGGAGCTCGCCTCGCAAAATAACAAATCCGTTAAATCTTCCATTACGGAGGAGCAACTCCTCGAGCTCTCTCAAGCTCTCAGCGATTTCTCCGCCTGTAGCAGCGATATCTCCGGGGAGCTCCAGAGGCTCGCCACCGTCTCCTCCTCCCAACCTCCTCCTGCTGCTCCTCACGTCGACGGCCAACCCCAACCTGAGCACGAGCCCTGCCTAGGGTTTCTCCAGAGGGAGAGCTTCTCCACCGAGATCATAGAGAGCATCTCGCCGGAGGATCTTCAGCCCACGGTCAAGATCTGTGTCGACGGACTGCACTCGCCGTCTGTGGCCGTGAAGCGATCTGCGGCGGCCAAGCTTAGGCTGTTGGCGAAGAACCGAGCCGACAACCGCGCTCTGATCGGCGAGTCCGGCGCGGTGGCTGCTCTGGTTCCGCTGCTCCGGTGCAGCGATCCGTGGACGCAGGAACACGCGGTGACGGCGTTGCTGAATCTGTCTCTTCTGGAAGAGAACAAGGCGCTGATAACGAATGCCGGTGCTGTGAAGGCGCTGATTTACGTGCTGAAAACAGGGACGGAGACTTCTAAGCAGAACGCGGCGTGCGCGCTAATGAGTCTGGCGTTGGTGGAGGAGAACAAGAGCTCGATCGGGGCTTGCGGGGCAATACCGCCGCTGGTGGCGCTGCTGTTGAGTGGGTCCCAGAGAGGGAAGAAGGACGCGCTGACGACGCTGTACAAGCTGTGTTCGGTGAGGCAGAACAAGGAGAGGGCTGTGAGTGCCGGGGCGGTGAGGCCGCTGGTGGAGCTGGTGGTGGAGGAGGGGAGCGGGATGGCGGAGAAGGCGATGGTGGTACTGAACAGCTTGGCGGGCATTGAGGAGGGGAAGGAGGCGATTGTGGAAGAAGGTGGGATTGGTGCGCTTCTGGAAGCGATTGAGGATGGCTCAGTCAAGGGGAAGGAGTTCGCTGTTTTGACTCTTGTTCAGCTCTGTGCTCACAGCGTTACCAACAGAGCCTTGCTTGTCAGGGAGGGAGGGATTCCGCCTCTCGTTGCTCTTTCCCAGAACGCCTCTGTTCGAGCTAAGCTCAAGGTATATCTATATATCTTGCTTCCTAAATCTCAATGCTTATTGTTCTAGATACCTAATGGTTAAATGGTTTTAGAATGCAAATTGGAGTCATCAACCGTTCCGGAGGGGCTGCTTGGTGTCATAAGAAGAAGAAGAGAGGAAAGGGGGGGGGGGGGGGGGGGGGGGGGGGGGGACTGAGGGAGTCATCACTTCCTTTGTTTGGCAACATGCATTGCTAAAGAAGTGTCGCTCACTCCCCTTTTTTTGTTTGGTTTGATCTACCATTAAAATGATCTGATTGCCCTTTATCTAGTATAGTAGATTTATTTGAAATATTTACCTAATGGGTATGTAAATTGGGGGGAAATGTAGGACGCATAAACCATTTTATCCCCTCCCGATACTTCCTATAAGGGAGTCATGCAAAATATATGCTTTCCACAGAAAATGAATCCTACCTTCCAACTCTTCCAAGGGATGATGAATGCAGTCCTTTTCCTGTTCCTTTTATTTTCACCCAAAACAAAGTACAATAAACAGACTATTAGGCATTATTATACATGTTTTTTTTTTTTTTTTTTATTTATAGATGCCTTTGTTTGCTTCAAATGTAGGTTTTACATTCACCGACAGTAGACATGCATTTGCTGTTTACAAGATTGCATTCTCTGCTGTTTTTTCCCTCAAACACTGTAGTCTTTTCTTGGTTGACTACCTTTTATTGAAGTTTCTTGTTGGTTTTGCAGGCTGAGACACTTCTTGGATATTTGAGAGAATCAAGACATGAAGCATCATGTTCAAGTCCTTAGAGAAGTAATTTATACTTAACTAGGTAATTATATAATGTAATTGGTTGTTGTACATATAGTGTTTTTTTGGTTTGTAACTTTGTACAGTGTGGATTTTTTAAATTAGAAGCTAGCCAGCACAGCTGTAGTCTGACCCTTGATGATTTAAGCTAGGTTCAGCGATTTTGCTTTCCATTGTTCAATGTGTTATGTTTCCAGGAGTTGTATTGTGGTGTTAGTTTCTGTTGATTAGTGTTTTTTTTCTTTCTCTTAATCTATTTGTTTTGAAAACTTCCAGTTTTGGTAGAAAAGGCTTGCTGAGATTTTTGTGGTTTTGCCTCTCTTGTAGTGAAACTGTGAAAGTAGAGGTTGTAGTGCACTACCACTCGGAATATGTTAGGTCATAATTTTTTATTTTGGTCTTGGAATTTTAATTTGGTTACACTTTGATGCTGTTAAATGTATTGCATTGGCCATAGGCCGTTAAACCACTTCATCTGTTTCCACTGAATACCCTTCCGGAGTCTAGCACCCGCCAACTGGGACATAACTTTCGACCGAGATGACTTTCCCGTAACTTTTGTACCTTGGAATTCTTAGATTACTCGTTGTTTACCAGCAAATCTTAAAAAGTAAATTGTCTTAGCTAAAAAAAAAAAGTATATTTTCGTTCTAAGATTGACATGTTATTTCCGTGGAATTTTTTATATATTGCTTGCCTACCGGCAAATCCTGAAAGTACATATTGTATCTTTTCTTTCTAAGACATGCTATTGGCTGGGATGAAGTTGCGGAAAAGATATAATATCCGTTCTTGCTAAGATTTGATGCATGTTGGTTAGTCGTTTGGGATTCAAGTTTTGTGCAAAATTATACATAACAGATAATCAGTACGTAGTTTTGGGAAATCAAAGGCACTATTAAAATAGATGTGTATCGTATACCATTGAGAATTCTCTGTAAAGACCAAGGTGGTGATTGGTAATATTCAAAGAAATTATCAGATGTAGCAGAAAATTGGAAGATTTTTTTTCTTTTCTAAAATATAATGTTTGGTTTAATTATAATTGAGTGCATTTAAAATGAAAGTTAAAAAAATTTACGTGGGTGTTTAGATTATTCAAATATTTCATCTCTTTTTATTTCAATTCATTTTTGCACCTCTTCGATTGTTTTAAATCAAACGGATACTGTGTGCTAGAAAACTGATCTGATCCCATACCTATTTCCTGAGAAAAGTAGAGCACGTATCTCGATAAATTAAATTAAGACAGGCAATGTAATTTGTAAGATGCATTTATCTTTATTTATTCCCCCAGTTGCTTAATGGCTGTTTAGATTGTTCTTAATGCATAAAATGGCAGATATAGAGGAATGTTAGGTGGGTGGGAATTAGGATGAGTTAGGAGGGTGTTGGTTCATTTGAATAAAAAGTGATGATGGTGTGGGCCCGTGAAGCTGCTTCTCCTTGTTGCAAAGCGGTGTCAAGTTGCATCAGTGTGCCCCACAGCCACCATGCTGATCAACCCCACCACAGCCACAGACTACATCTCTGTGGTACCAATTTTCCTCAAATATCTTCTTTTTTATTTTTCAAATCATCTTGTTGCCTATAATAAATTAATAATCGCCAATTAGCTGGCACATCAGGTATTTTCCGTGCCTCTGTTTATTTGGATAATTTGAAGTTTCGAATAATCAGCTGTCGGTGTTCTCATCTTTAGTTCACTCATAACCATTAACCAAAGGTTTTGTACACATCAGGTTGATGCTTGAATCCAAAGGTGAAGAGCTGTTTGGTGTAAGGGACAGTGCTTTCTCTCACGCAAAAGTATGAGTTGCTGATATATAGAAACCTACAAAAGCTAGTGGTTGAATTCTCTCTTCTTCCATGTACTAGGCTTTGCGATTAAACAAATTTCTACTAAACATTCAAACTGATTTTTCTTTTTCTTTTTTAATATACGCGATCAGAAGGAAAGAGGGGTACCGGTTTATTTGATTTAATTTTTAATGTATGATATTTAATTTTAATCAAATATGATGTGTGATTATGTTATCCCCACAGTATATTTTTAGTAAATTAAATGCATTTAAAGTTACACAAGAACTCTGCTATGTTTTTTATAGTTTATCTCGAAAATCAATTATTTTTTATTACAATCCGTAATGCTCATTTTTTTAAAGGCAAAGACAATTTTATTGCATTAAATACGAAAACAACACAGATAATCAATCATGTCCTAGAATAATCTAGAATTTGCCAAGATTTATCAATTTAAGTAGCATGATCAGCCCATTATGCATAATATTTATTGTTTATTGATCACAGCAATCAATATCAAGAATTTTAACATATTATTTACATGGCATGGCATGAGGTGAGTCATGTTACAATGGTAAAATTGTATTTTTGTAATTTATTATAATTTTGAATCCGAAAATCGTATCTTTATATATATAAGCATAAGACTGCGTACAATATTTTTTTCGCATATCAAGAAGTCTATGGACAATGAGATAATGAGACACTTAATTTTTATTATTTACATGACATAAAGAGAGAATAGTGGGTGATATTTATTTTATTTAATTATTGCATATGATCATGATATTGTTAAATAATCTTAATTTGTCTTGTAAAAAAATCTTTATTTGCCACATTACAATTAAGTAACCAAGCAGCACAATCAACCAACCAAGCAGTACGATCAAATAATCTTAATTTACCAAACCACAATATATGATCAATGAAGGATGTGATAAATATGAAAATATTTAAGTCATAATTATTGTGCAATGTTAGGCCATAAACCGTGTTAGCAAGAAATTCAACCAAGTTTGTTAACCTTTATTTTAGAAAAAAACGTAGGATTTTTTGTTGACGAACTAATTATACCAATGCAACCTAAATGCAAATTCCCTAAAAACATGATTACTTAAGAATGATTATTCTAATGTGAGAGATTTTCCGATGGGGCACACAGGTAGAAATAATTTGAAAAGGATAGAAAAAAATCATCTAATAAGAAATTTCAAATATGAAGTGAATCCTAGTCAAAAGTATAGTCAAGCTGTGAATTTCAAGGGTTTGTATAACAGTTAATCTAATTAGAGATTTAAGTCCCTTAAAAATTAATTTCATTACCAATTAGATACTCATCTTTCTTTTCTCTCAAAGTATTGAAGGGTTAAATTTGAGAAACTCCCAATTTTTTGTTAGCAAACGTCTTACCATAAACTTGAAAGGTAACTAAATTTTCACTATTTATTGAATACCTACAAGGTCTTTTTTATTGGATGAACAATTTAGAATGTCATTTTAAAGCATAAATGGAAAACTGAAGTTTATAACAACATAGACAAATTCACTTCTCTCTCTCTCTCTCTCTCTTGTTTTTTTTTTTTTTTTTTCCTTTTTCATTCTTTCGCTTTCCATTTTTTTCTTCATCCTTTTTGTGGTCATTTCTTTTGGTTTCTTTTTCCCTTATAATTTCCTTTTTCAGGGGCATTTCACAATATCATAAACAGAGAAACTAAACCATTTACAGTTCCGTAAAAAATATAATTAAAATAAATATCATAATTTAGTTTCATTTATTATTTGCAACAGAGAAGAAGAGAAGAAATGATGTTTTTTCTTGAACAAGAAGAAAAAAGCCTGTAGCATTAATGCAATTCTTGATATTCTTACTTGGTGTCATCGTCCTTTTTCTTGATTTCCTTGTTCTTCTTGTTAAATGGGAAAGGTCTGAAGCCATCTTGAAGCAACTTCTCAACCTCCTTGAACTGAAGGCCTTTGGTTTCAGGCACTAATAAATAGATTGCTACGAGTGCAACCAAGGAGAAGCCAGCAAAGAAGAGGAATGTGCCAGCCGCGCCTAAAGACTCTGTCATGCTTAAGAATGACTCACTCATTATGAGACTAGCACACCAGTTGGAAACTGCAGCTATACCTCCACCAAGACCTCTCTATCTCAATGGGTATATCTCTGAGTTCAGAACCCAAGGCCCTGGTCCCATTCCCGGAGCGTATGCTATCATGTGCAATCTCAACACTACAACAGCTAGGATTCCAATTTTGCTTGGGCAACCCTGAGAAAACTATACTCATTTACTTGCATGGCACACACCTCTTATACTCTTTTCTGCAGCCAAGCATGCTCCCGGAAGAACCTGGATAACAAAAGAAACAGTTTTGTTCAATGACACCAATTAATATCTATGTAATATATAGTTGAGTTTTTCAATTTAAAATAAAACTCAAATATATGTTCTATACTATAGAAATTAGTCATATCATGATACTGTTAAACCATATAATAATTTCTCGTGCACGAGGGCACGCATATTGATTATACCATGACACTCTAGAACCATGTAATAATTTCTTGTGCATGCATGAGGCATAATTATGTAAGTTAAGTTAAAGAGAGAAAGGGTTATGCCCTAAGGTAGAAAAAGTTTTATACACTCATTCAATTACAAACCATTTTTATGCACTCATTCAATTACAAACCATAATGTATAATAAGTTTGCTGATTTTTAAAATAATTATCTTAAACTAATTCAAATAATTATTTGTGATTGGATCGCAAGTGCTTAGACATTAAAGTCTAAGTTAAATAGTCATGAGAGCGGTTGCTTAAGAATATGATAAGAGGAAATTGGAAGAAGTTAAAGTACTTCATTATCAGTGTTGGCACAGAAGGCACAGTCTGCCTGCAAGCATTGCATGCAGTTCCATGAAGAGAGAGCAGGGGCATTTGTGTAAGCCAGGCACGTAGAGTTTCCACCAAAAGCGAGGGTGTCCTGCTTACTAATACCAGGAGCATTTTGATCTGCCTGGTAAAGTATAGCACTTGAAAAGAGGAGGCAAACAATGATCCCAACCATGGAAATGAGCACGAGTCTTCTCCTGCCATATCTATCAATGAAAACCATACTCAGGACAGTGCCAAGCGCATTTAGACCAGATGTAATGATAGAGAGTGCAAGAGCTGTGGAGTTGGAGGCAATTCCAGCAAACTGAACAATGGTTGGGCTGCAATACATCAGCGTGTTGATGCCCACAAACTGCTGAGCAACTTGAACAGTGACGCCAGCACACAGACCTCTTCGAACTACATGGTTTTTAAAAGCACCCTTCAGTTTCTGCGCTAAACTTGACTTCCCATTCAACTCTTTCTCCTCCTTCTCAGTCTCAACCGAATCTTGCATCACTCTTATCTCCTCTTCAATTTCACTAGGCCAATAGATTCTCAACAGGAACTCCTTTGTCTCCTCTTTCTTCCCCTGAGATACATGTTAATTACTTGATCATTCATATTTATTTATGCTATAAACCAATCACTCTTCTTTGAAAGCATCCATCGCCAGGTTCCAGGTGCCTAAAACACGTCAAAATTTGACCATTTAGAATCTGACAATTAATGTTATCCAAAAGTTTTAGACTTTTCATTTCCTATATATCTATGCATGCATTACCCTGGTGAATGTCAAATTGATAAGGTAGGACAGAAATTGGCCTCCGGTGAGAAGCAAACCATTGACACAGACTAGAGCTCCTCGTATGTTATGAGGAGAAGCTTCTGACATGTATAGAGGGTCAGTCATGGATGCCATACCAACTCCCAATCCAACTAAAACCCTCCCATCAATGATGACCCATGGAGCTTGTGCAAGAGCCATAACTATTGCACCAATAAAGAACAATACATGAGGCTAAAATTGATTTTTTTCGCCCTAGTTTGTCATTCATTCTTTCTCCAAATGCAGCACCGATGATAGCTCCTGCAACAGCCATACTTATAATCGTTTCCTGCAAACCAATAATAATAATAAAAAAAAAATTAAAGTCAACCATCTAGAAAATTGAGAGTAAAAATAAAATAGCTTCTTCCTTGACTTTGGTGCGTGCGTGCGTGCATCTTTAGATTAAAATGAACATAATTCACCTGCAGCCATGTTTTCTTGTCAACCTCTTCTAAGTCCTCACGGATGTACAACAAAGCTCCAGAGATCACACCTATAAGGGGGATTTGGTAAAAAAAAAAAAAAAAATCAATTTCATATATATGATGTTACAGAAAATCAATCATTGACACAGTCCTATGAAAGCGCAAAACAACTTTCCGAAAGTTATTTTTGGTTGTTGCATGTCTAAACGGCAGATACAGAAAATTATGAAACATTTCACCTTTTCTTTCACTTACATTGCATGCATTCCTGTAATGCCTTGAATTTTAAGCATGTAATTAAGATGAAATGTACCTATATATCTAGAGGAAGCCTCCGCTAGGGATACATGCAAGAGATGTGCCGAGTATATAGAGGTAGCCTCCCTGAGAGGAGATGATCCTATATACTGAGATGTAGCCTCTGCATGACAGTTATTGATGTGATGAATGGCGTTATGCCATGAGTATGCCTTGCTTTTGGCTGATGATTGAGTTAGTGTTTCACTGAAAATGATTATGATTGTGGTTGATACATATCTGTGTTGTCAGTGAACCAGGGGAAGGACATACCTTCAAGGACCCTGAGTTTACTGAGATTTTATATCTCACCCCGTTTGTGGGACTTATGATGCAGGTGATTCACCAGGAGGAGCAGATAGATCCCAAGGCAAGAGGCCTATGCAGGGATAGCTGCTGTGTGTATACCTTAGGCTAGATGATAAGAGCATGTGGCTCTGATGTTTTGTACTTGGCCTTTGGTTTTGATTTTGTTATACCCTGAGGGGTTATTTGTAGAGTTTTGTATCTGAACAGAAGTTATGTATATTCACCATATGATATGTACAGTGTATCTGATGATGACATTTGTTGATGTCACTCTTATATATGGACTTCCGAACTGCTTATAACTCTGATTGATTATCTGATTGTGTGTGATTATGTTTGGTAATGACTCTCGGGATGAAGGGGGCGTTACAATTCCTCTCTTTTTCCTTTCGGAGAATATAACTGCAGGGTGTGTGCAGTTATATATTCCACTGTTTAAAATTTTATATTTAACTTTAACCAGCAAAATTCTCTTTAGATCAAAGGACTAGATTGATGCAATTCTCTTTTGTAGACAATCTCAATCTCACTCTCTGGATAAGAAGATTAAGTTTGTGTTTGGATTAACATTGATAAAATTGATTTTGAATGAAATTGATTTTGGTCAAAATAAATTTTGAAGTGATCTGATATATGTTTTGATGTTGTTATTATAATAACATCAAGTTATAGGAGTAAAACTCAATACAATTTTTTGATTCAATGTAAAAGTTAATAATAATTGCTTTAATTTAAAATCAATTCTTAACTTTTCTCTAAAGTAAAATCAAATATATAAAAATATATTTAAAATTAATTTTAAATGAAGAATAAATATTTCAAGGTGAAGTCAAATAAACACTTGAAGAATTGATTTTAAAATAATTTTTACATGTTTAATTTTATAATATATAATATTCAAAATTGATTTTAGATTTAAAATTAATTCTAAATTAAAACAATTTTAAATACCTTTTGCGTTGGATTATAAAATCTTACTCTAACTTAATTCTATAAAAAAACATAAAAATATAAATTCAACATTAATTTTTCTCAAAAACAATTTCTGAACCCTTGTCCAAAGCACGCACTAAATTCGAATATGCCTGGTGATAGCTTCTATTTATTGTCCCCGTCTTAAGTAACACAAAAGTCAGAATAACAATCACAAGAGTTTTGGCTGACAAAAATAATTTGTCATTGATGAATATGTTGTGTGCGTTGCAGAATGTACGTATGGATGAATTGCATTGAGTAAAGTGACAAAAATGACAGCTGTTAATTCCACTAGACACAGAATCTATCAATTGAAATATCAAATGTAAGCGTAAATTGAATTGATGTTATCCAATCCATCCATGATTTATAAACATTAGCTTATAATAACTTTATACAAAATGAGGTTTACAAACAATGTTTATATTCTAAGCTAGCTACAATATCCCCCTTAAAAAAATTATTGTAAACTACAAGATAATTTGTCTTTAAACTCCATTTTGTATAAAGATGTAACACCCAACATTAGCTTATATTATGAGGCTGCATCGTTGGGTTGCTTGTAACTCCTATAACAATTATCTCAAATTACCATTTTTATATCTTTATTTTCTTAATCATTTTTTTTCTTTCAATCAGGGACAAAACTAAAGTTACATGATAAAAAAAGCTATTTATAAAAACTAAAGTTTATCAAACAAATATATAAGTATCAATTTGATACAATATATTAATAGTCATATACTCATATTTTCCAAAACAATTAAAAAATATATTTACACGAGACAAATTAAATATTTTTTGTTTGTGTTTATGTGAACTAAAGACATCACTCAATTGATAGTGGGAGAATAATTCCTTTTAAGACACAAAGAACATGTTAATTTTAAAATGTTACGTAACAAAAACACTACTTTCTTATTTTGTTTTGAAGTAAGATATCCTTACAATCATAAAAAAATCATTGAGACTAATCCCTCGTATATAAAGAGTACGAAAGTGAATTTTATCTTTTCCAACAAAATCTTCTTCACATACACAATTAGAAAATCGAACCTTTATTAATATGCTTAATAAATTAATCATCCTGAACTTTATTGATTCTTATCTTAAGTTAATATACTCTTTCTAGTGACAGAACTTGTTATTGTTGATCTTTTAAAACTTTAAATTCAAAGGTTTAAAAGAAATTATTATTATATTTGTTATAATTATATATTTTTAGCTTATATATTTTAAATTTTCTTAATTAATTTCGTATATCTTATTTTTAGTTTAAAGGTAATTATTACATATATAATTTTTAATTTATATGTTTATATTTTACATAAATTTAAAAAGTGTCTTTGTAATGCATGAAATACTTTTTTAGAAGAACGAAAATTTACAGTAAGTAATATCATAAAATTAATTTAATTGAAGAACTTTTTTTGTACATAGAATAACTTTTAAAATATAACTATGAGTTCATTTGTTTAATTTTTTTTTTAAGAAAAAGTTTTTTAATTGAAAGATATGTTTAAAAAATTTATAATACTTCTAAAAATTTTAAAAAACAATATCCCGAGTTTAATACTTTTCATAAAGTAAAAGTTGATAAAATAAATATATTTACTTTTCCTAAAATTGATTTTACTTATATGAAATCTGATTTTGTGAATAATTAAAAAAACAAACAGTACAAGTTATATTGCAAACCCATTTTCTCTACCACCGGGGTAGGGGGTGGGTGTACAAATTTTTGTGCTAAACTATTCAAATTTCCACGGTTAAAGAAATAAACTCTGAAGATATGTTTAGATTACGGTTGAAATCTTTCAAACGTATGTTTGAAACATTTATCCATAGCATGTTTGATTTGAATTATGTAATGCAATTCTTCACATGAAATGGAAGCAGCTCCTTGTAGCTTCCACACAATTGCGACGTGAAAAAATTGGAGCAATGCACGTACAAAAATGTCCAAGCAAACATGTGCGTTAAATTTTCAATGAAGATGCCGATGACGTTGTGATTAGGGATACAGAGAGATTGAAAGTGAAATATTTAGGAAGTTAACTCAATACGATGAACATTTAGAATGCTGAAAACATGTTACCGGGATGATGAAGCAGTGTGAGAAATTTTACACGTAAATCCACTCCGCCTTACAAGTTAGAGTTAAGCAATTTCCTTTGGCGCTGTAACTACTGCATGCTTAATTATATGAACAATCTTTCTAATTCACGACTTACACAATACGTTCAGGTAAATGTTACTTCTACAAAGCAAATAAACTCAAGAAGAAGTAAATTCATTATGCATGCGTAGAATTATGTGTCTATTATGACTCATGAAACTACAGGGTGATATATAGTAGAGTAGTAGACCAAAAACTTGAGCTTAATGTAAATGTGTAGTATAAGGTTTCTCATTTCAGTCACTACAAGGAACTAAACGAGGAAACAAGATGAGTATCCTACTCATATCACATTAGTTAAAATAACACTAAAGCCAGCGGAAGAGGGCAGGAAAATAATTAATGCTAAAGTCATAACAGACGTTTCTTTTCTTTCGTTTCAGTATTAGCATTTACAACGAGCTTTGAGATTCTACAGAATGCATTATAGAACAGAGGTAAATCTCAAGTCCTATGGAGAGACTACTCCGGATATATGGTGAATTATGCTCAATTAAAGGTCAAATAGGAGGCAAACTCTCGAATCAGTGAGTTTCACCTCCAAGCAGAAGAGGTGGCCATATGTCTGTTCATCCAACCAAGATAAAGAGCACCATCTCTATGTTCAAGCCTATAATTTTGACTGAACTCCTTTAGGAGATTTTGTATAGCAACCATCGCTGAAGAACTCAATTGACACTGTTTAAATCCAGCCATGGAAAGTCTTGACCTCCACTTTCCCAAAAGTTCATGCCTCTCCACCCTCTCAACCCCCTCACAAGCTATCATGTTGACGATGTCTCGTGCCACGCAGTGCTGCTCTGCGCTAATACGCTTCTTGTCATCTCTGGGGCAAGCCACATCTATAGATTCAAACATTGCTGTATAATAATCCAGGGTCTCTACAAACCTGTTAAAGAATGGGGACGTGTTGGTGTTGGATTCTTGCTCAACAAGGGTAACGACCTTTGGAGACAAGCTCTTAACCAACCTCAGTAATCTATCTCTGTGATTCTCAGTGCTCACACTCTCATCAGGCATGTGGTGCAGAACATAGGGAAAACTTACAGCCAGAGCTTCTCCGGGTAGAACTTCAATACTTCCTCGTACAACCTCACAGCCAGATATTGCAGCACTGTGGAATTCAAATGGAACTCCACAAGACCTGGCAAAATCTGAAAGCCTTTCTCCTACAATCTGAAGTCCTCCACCACGTGCATGAATCGATTGCGAATCATCAACACCGGTCACACGAAGGGAGGGGGGTCCCCCAGGCCTCTGTGCAAGAGCCTGGATAAGTAAATGCCACTGCGTGCCCTGCGCAATTTGGAAATCAATTATGTGAATCCTGGACTCATTTGCCATTGCTTCTTCAATGACAACATTTGCAGATATGTATGCAAACTTCCAGTATGGGCAAATCTGGTACAAAATGTGCATGTAACTCATTAGTTCTTTGCTTGTTGGTTGTTCACACTTCAAGGATTTGTAGATGAGATTCCCTGATGATTCCAACCTTGCTCTAAGCCCCTCCAACAAGTAAGCACCCAACCTCTGGATTGGATCACCCGAGACTGATACCATTTTCCCCAATACATTATCCATCCAGCCTCTTGCTGTTGGAACATCATCATCAGACACAGCCTGTGCACATACTCTGAGGACTCCTTTCAAGTCAAATTGTGCCACGTTTTCTGCAATCTGATCCCAGTTATGTTTAGCCAACTGAGATGATCCATGGAGGCCACTCTTGACCACGCAGCATACGCAACTGTCTGATTGTTCAGGCCCCAACAATGAAATCTCCAGTTCTCTAAGCTTGTGCTTCAGTTCATGCCCGTCATCAACACTGGACAAGCCGCTTATTGGCGAACCGTAGGTGTTGTCAGAGGACTGGTGGTGATCTGAATAGCATGACTGAGAACCCTGTGGAGAAAATGGAGTTCTTTTAGATGATACACTGGCATAGGAAGGAGAATCATCACAACCCATCAAACAAGTAGTGGGTGCTGGGCATGACTCCAGAGTAAAGTAGTGCTCCTTGCAGGTTTCAAAAGAAACACTAGTTCCCTGGCTGCTGCTATCATGGCATAGATTGCTTTGCAACATTTGGTAAATGCCTTGCACAGGATGGTGATAGAAATGGACACCAGCTGAACTTGGGTGTTTCTGAGACGTTTGCATCTACAAAATAACTATTCACTCCACCAATGAGAATAGCTAGTAGTAAATCTTTGTAATTCGGAAGGTTCTTTCCAACCGCACTGGATCACTTGATGGTCATTCAGAGACACAGAGTATAGCATTAAAATTTTGCAGATTACTCATAGTCACCATCTTTATGAGTTGCTAGATACAATAATTATCTGCCAAGTGCCAACAACAGTTCATAGATGTGTTAAAGACACACAACCTGCATATCAAAATAAGATAGAATTATTAAGAACAGTTAACGGTGATTAAACAAAGCAAAGCAATACCTTCAAACGGTTTGACAGATGAGGATCTAAAAATAATTAAGATGAGCTAAACAAAAGTAAATTCAAACTTCAAATGTCTATCAAAGGAAAATAAAAAGGCTACTGAAGAGATTCTCGCATGAATCCATGTAATGTAAGAAATATATATATATATATATATATATATATATATATATATATATAAACATTTGATTAGTACGAATCCTGAGAGCTATACACCTTCTCCAGAGTCATGAGATGCAAACTCACTCTCATATGGAAATAGGATTTCTTTTAAGGTGGAAGGAGGTGGTGTTAATTTTTAGAATCTGACTGATCAATCAAGGAGCTTAAATAAATCTCCCAATATTTATAGATAGGCATCAATAGATTCAATACACTTTAAATTACCATCCACTAGTATCCAGTTAAATTTCCCATTTGAGACTTCATCAAATAATAAAAGATCATAGAACTCCTGACATTAATAAGGCAACTAGAAACCACAGAAAAAAAAAAGAAGAGAGAGTCTATATTTACTCGTGTCATGTTCCCGAGGAAATGAACTTTTGATCGGATAGTAGCGCGTAATTTAAAATAGCGGAAACATACGCACAAATTACACATAACCGAAAGGCTCTGTTCTGTAAAAATAGAAAGCATTTGATTCAACGATTCAATAAGGGAAGAAGAATAAATGCACAAGGAAAGACCACTGCTGACAACTCGAGGGAGGAATAAATAAATAAAATCAATCATACATGCCAAGAAATTCAACCCCTTGGGTGCCAAAACCGCAAATCGTCAACCTCTAAGGAAAGTTAGAGGCTTTGAGTTCACCAGAAGACTGACTCGTAACAGAAGAGAGACTTAGCCGTAAAAAAGAAAGTAGTTTTCTATATTTATTTTTTTGGGTTCTCTTAACTGATAAAAAAAGTGGAAGTCGTTGCTGAAACCCGACGAAATTGAATGGTAAGGAGGTCGGTTGGCCAACGGGTATTCTGTGTGGGGATTGTCGATAAAACCGGAAAATTGAAAATGAGACAGAAGTGGGAGTTTGAGCTGAATGATGAATGATCCAACAGATGAGACAGCAATTAGAGGCATTCCCCACAAGGCATGAACACATGTAGTTGAAACCTAGGAAGTGTCCATAGAGAGCATACCTGTGTCTGTGACTGCTCAGTTTGAGTTGTGGGTCAGAGCAGAGAGGTGCAGTGCAGTGCAGTGCAGCGAGGAGAGAGAAACCAGATTGCTTGCCAATGCCAGCAACTAATCTATAAAACTATGGATTTGTAGTCACTGAGTTTTGATTTTATAATTAGAAGGTCGTTAGAATAGTAGTATTTATTTAGAAGTGAAAGTTACACGTTGTTTGTAGATTGATTCACTATCCTATCACTCGGTTGGGTTGAGTTGAACACTGCTAAGGAAGGAACTAAGAAAGTCAGCTGAGCTGGGAATACCGAGTAGTGCAATGTACGGTACAATTCAACATATAGAATCTTCTCCTCCACCGTTAAATCTCATCCATGTGCCCTCTGACAAATCATAAATTATTATTTACTCCTTCATTGCCACCTCAGCTATTCTCTCAACCAATATGCCTTTGACACGTAAACCATTCTCTTTACTCACTAATTCTTTAATTCTTTGGTTAGAAATATAGTGAACAGAAAAACATAAAAAATAAAGAGCTTAAATCAATGAATTGCAAATACAAATATAAGGAATAGGCAAACGAGCACTCAAACATTTTAAGGTTCCTATTATTTTAAAAAAAAAATCTTGGATTTCAATTTATCCCTTTTAATCACAGTTATAAAAATGAACCGGATATGCTAGTCAGCCTGGTTCAATCCGGACTCAATATATAAGATGTTCCGATTAAATTATAAAACTAAAAATGCAATTAATCTTTTCCTTTCATCTTTTTCTCTTAACAACCAAATCAATTTTATAATTCCTATTAATATAGTACTAATAAATAATGATAAAAACTATCTCAACTATTTATCTATCTTAAATTTCAACAATTTTGATATCTCAAGAGTGTTCTTAGCCTTCATCTAATCTGATATGTAAGCAATTTATTAAAACGGATTGGATTGAAATTGCATGAAGAACGAGGTATCATTAACAAAAAAAAAAATACATAATAGCAATGGAGATTCCCTCCACACAATTGGGTTAATTAAATCCAATGATTCAATTAGACATGGAGGGCAAAATGCTAGTCGTGCTAGTGTTTTAAGGGATGCCTCGGGAGATTGGGTGTGAGGCTTCTGTTGAAAGCTGGAAAATTGTAGTATTATGGGAGGTTTTCACCAATTTTCTATTATAACCTATCTACAAATACCTCTGAGGTTGCAGAAAAAATTCCTATTCATTTACTGTAATTTTACGGTAGAAGAGAAAAAAAAAACACAAAAAAACTTGTGGGAAGGTCCTTTGTTTGTTTGTTTGTCTCTTCTACTAGAAAATCCATTAATCCAAGAGAATCCAAACCCATGTGTTGTACCAATTGTGCTCAAACTTCACATTATCATGTATGGTACTTTATTGAACACCAATCTATATAAATTGTTTAAGCTGACTTAAAAGGTGCTAACATCGTGCTAAGCAAGGATGGGAGTATGTGGAATGGGTTGGTAAATGTTTACTCATGTCTTGATCTAAAATTTTGATAAGATTATTTGTTTGAACTTGATAAGGTTTTGTTGGTAATGGAAATAAAATAAAAAAAAGGAAAATATTTTGATGGAGAAAATGTGGATAAGTTGATTAAGATTATGATAAAAGAATATGTTAATGAGTGGTGCATCTAGAAGCATTAAAAGGAAAAGATCATGGTTAAGTTATGATTTGATACGAGAATCCATCACAATTATATAAAATGTCCATTAACTTTAAGATGTATAAAAATTCTTAACTTATAAATAGACATTTTACTTCAAATTTTAAATACACAATAAATCTAACACAAAACTATTTTACTCAATATTTTATCATTCTGTTCTTTATGTCTTCCCGTTTCAATTTTTCTTTACTACTTCTATTTACAAGTTTTGATTTATAACCTTTTGTTTACAGTTTTTTACCTTTATTTTCATTCAAATCTTCTCCTTCTTCATTTTTTTTTTATATTTTTCTTTATTCACCTACACTAAGCATTATTTGCATAAGCTTAGAAACATATTGTCAAGGAACATATTCTCCTTGATATAAATTATTTGATCATTATTTAAGATTATATTAACATAAGATTGACCTAACACATATTAAAGTTAATTTTACAATTTGTTTATAAATCAACAAACTGTAAATTAACATTTCACCCGTCCAATAACTAGTTCAATTTTAAAAATTGATAAATTTATAAAACTGCTTTTACTCACCTCACCTTATCTCAAGCGCAGGTTCAAACTTTAATATATAGTAATGAAACAATGGCCCACTTAATTACTACTCTTATAGATTCTGAGGTTAACAAGGATGTTCATGAAAAGAATGTGGCGGAAAGCAGCGAATCTTGGTACCTTCTTTCATGCTTCCAAGAAAGAACTAGTTATCACTTTTTTTTTTTTAATAATCAAATCCATTCATCATCCCTTAATTAGTGTTATTTTTTTTTTTTTGGAAAAATTAGTGATTTAACAAGAAATTTAAATAATTTCTCTTATATTATGACACATAATATAATATATATTTTTAAAATTTAAATTAGGATAAAATATGTTTGGTCCTTATAAAAATAAACTATATTTTTGTTAATCCTCAGTCCTAACTATATTAGACAGTAATTTAACAATTTAACGTGATTAATTGACTTACATTTATAATCTGATTATAAATTAATTAAATAATTTATAATGGTTAAAATTTTTTAAAATGAATTAAAAACTTCACTTACAAAAATTATTTTTGGTCACTTTCTAAGCCATTTTTTCATTTTGATGAGATTTGGGGGAAGATGAAACAACAATGTGTTATGGTGCTTTTTAAATGTGTTTAAGAAGGTAGAAAAAGAAAGTAATTAAGTCTATTAGTCATGTCAATAATTTATTTAACATAATCATCATTGATAATCAATAAAAATATATTTTATTTTTATATGGACTAAATTAATACAAATTTTTTATAAAAACAAAATGAATACTTTTCAAATTTTACAAGAATTCGAATATATTTTACCCTTAAAATTAACTTGAGCATATATGTCAATTATATCTATTATTTTGAATACAATTTTATTAGAATAAATTTTGTTTAAATATAAAGAAAATGTATCCTTAATAATGCCACCTAATTAGTAATTACTATCACTGAAGCAAATAACTCATGGAAAGATTGAATCAATTGT
>PYAF01002370.1:619415-631169 GCA_007407185.1 Glycine tomentella | reverse complement strand
AGGCCCAAATGACATTAACCTAGCCTCTTTCTCCTTCCTTTTGGTTTGCCGTTTTGCTTTCTGCTGTTCAACTATTTTCTTCTTCTCTTCTCACTGCACAAGCTCCTGGTCCTCCATCACTGCCTCCACCCCTACTCACACAGCTAGAATCAAGGGTGGGCACTTGCCCCCCTTCTCTTCAACCTGGATCCGCCCATGGTTGTGGATAGTACATGTGTTCTCTATCAAAGAAAAGTTGATTATAGTATATCTAAGTTTAGATGTACATTAAAAGTGAGATTACATGAAAAAAAAACTAGACCAACACTACTCCAACCGATCAAGTCGTTCTGTCATTTACATATCATTATGTGTGTGTTTTTGTTTTGGACTTACAACAGCATGAATCCCATGACTACTTGGCTGCATAAGTATAAAATGTTTTTCCAACCAGCATTTCGGATTTTCTCACCGACGATCCACACAGAAGCAGCGTAGGCCTTAGGATTGTGCGATTCTATTGCACGTTACATCCACCAATCTAAAATGAACAGAAAAAGAAAAAGAAAATGTTATCGCGCGTCACACAAAAGGTGGGTCGGGCCAAACAACGTCAGCAAGGAGTAGGACGTCACGTGGGGGAGACCGAATCACCATTTCTTTCTTTCTTTCTTTATGTACCATTTTTTACCCAAATCATAATGATCGTTAATCAGACATAGTTAAATGGAAAGAAAAATTGTTATAATAAGTGACATGATAAACGAGAAAAAAAATAAGAAAATAATAAAAAAATAAGATATTAAGAGAAAATAAATACTCTATTATTTTTTGAAAAAATTATGGGAGTAATTTATTAAAGGACAGAGAGTGGGACAATACATTGATTAAAAAAAGATTTGTGGTGATCTTATCCTTCCCAACTAAACAAAAGAGACTTTTCTATTGGGCCCATGGTTGCAAAATATTAGTATTTGTCTCATTCTCAATCTCCGGCTTCACCGACTTTGATCTTTCCCTGTATCTTCAGTGCTTTGTGGAATCACCTTTCCCTTTTTCTTTCATCGAATGAAACACATTCTATTCCAATGCCAATTCCAATTCCAATTCCAACTCGGACAAGCTGATATTGGTGTGGCTATCGCTTCCCTGCTTTCTTTCTTCTTTCCTGTTTCTACGAAACATTCTTCAATTCGCTTTTCTCACCCAAACTATTTTTTCTACGAATAAATATAGTAGTATAAAAGTATATATTAGAGGTGGAAGTATTGTATGTTCTGTTTATTTTCAGAACACAAATGTATAGTACAGATGTACTAAATGATTACTTTTGGATCAATTCTGACTCTGTTTCTTCAAGAATATCAATGGAGACTGATATCTCGAAGAGATTGATCACAGAGAAATACACCAATAGATATGGGATGTGTGCTCTGTGTAATTGAAAGAGATAGAGTCAGAATGTGTGTACCTTTCTGACTGTAACCACTGAGTATTTATAAGCGCTTTACCTTACCGTTGTTGGATGTACTGCCTCTCGAGAATATCGGCCTCTCCATGCAATTATAGCACGAACCGCCCCCGAGAATATCGGCATATCTTTGCAGTTCTTCAACTGCTGCCTCTGACTTAGTCACGTTCAGTGAAATAATTAAACGCACCCTCCTTTTATCATCAATTGGCCTTACCATTAGGCCCACTTATTATTTCTGTAACATTGTATTTCTGTGCAATGCAGTAACACAATATAATATTAAATTATATTGCTGAAAAATCTCACTTTATCTGCCTCAATTGGGTGCAATGATTTTGTGAAATAACTTAACATAATTTCAGAATTTATAGTATAAAATTATAATTAGTTACAGAATTTACCCGGTCATTTAATAATAAAAGTTTATAGTGATACAAGAAAAATTGTCCTAAAAGTTTATCGTTTCAGAATTTACACGGTCATTTAATAATAAATTATTATATATAATATGATAATTAATTTTATTAATTTTTATAATATTTATGTTAAAATTTTGTATTAATAATAAATTATAATTAATTAATAATATAAAATTACTTTAAAAAATGTTTTAAAATTATATTTTTACAACAAATAATTTCTTATTTTAATTGGGCATTAACCTCTTTTTTTATCATCGGATTGGAAAGGTCTTAGATGCAATGAAAGTGAAAATAAACTTAATTTGTGCTTAGTTGAATATAAGTCATAAAGAATATTTTTAGTGTAAGATTTTGAATAAGAATCTTAAGTTTAAAATCTGATTTTTATTAGATTTTTTAATAGAGGAGAATTAGATCTCTAATCTCTAACATAGAGAATGAGTTCTTGTAAAAGAATCCTTAAGATATGTACAATGTTAAAAAAAAAAAAATTGTTTTCTCTCTTTCCCCCTAAAATTTCAAAATGAAATCTATCATTAAAGAAAAAAATGAGAAATCTTTCATCTTACTTAACATTATGAGATCTAAAAAAAAATCTAAAATTCCAATTTAAAATTTACTACTAAATATACTCTAAGTATTTTATAGATTTTTTATTAAAAATATAAAATTTTTCCAATAAATAAACTTTTAAAACATTTTTAATTCTATATCTAAATATACTCTTTATCATAAACTTTTCAAACAGCAGAACGCACTAAGCAATTCTTTCTATCTTGTGTTTGACAAAAAGTAAAAGCAGAAATTACGGTAACGGCTGAGAACGAAGGCATTTTTATTTAATTATTTTATATTTATCCCTCAATTCAAGTCGCTTGCACGTTGTTCAAAGGCATAAAGTTTTCTGATGATCCCGCCGCCCAATCTAAAATATTGACATAATTAAAATGAATGTGATTCTACTTATGTTTACATTAATTTGCCATGGAATTGTAGTTCTGATTTTGATCTCCCCTCATTTTACATTTTAGGATTGGTCAATAGTTGAAATCATCTAAAGAAGGAAAAAATACCGTCAAATTGAAATTTTATTTTATTTAGTTGAGATTGAAACTGTCATTAATCCTCTGGATTCGTGACACAGCACAAGATGTGTAAATATAGTATAGATAAAGTAACTTTAAAATGGAAAAAATTGTTGCTGTCAATCGTGCAACACAAGCTACTAATTAATTAAACCTCACATGGATCACTCTTTAGTTGCAATTGTTGGACCATACGAATATGAAATTGAAAGAATAATGTATTTGTTGAGGTCGTCCACTTGAGTCCACACCCCGGGGAAAGAGTGGTTTCTACATTCTACAGTTTCATCCATAGGTGGCAGTTCAAGTGGGTTTCTACAAACTCTTTGGTGGATATTAAATGTAGTTAATTAATTAATGAGGACATTTCCCCAAACAGAAGAAAGCCTGAGAATTATTGCAGAAAAATGAATTTATAATGGTTTTCAAATGCCATTGTCAGATAAAAAGAGACCAAAAGGCATTATGTGCAGAGAGAGAAGCTAATCAATAATCAATTGCTTTTACTAGCTAGAAGCAGATCCTCATTCCTCAATAAGCTAGGCCAGAGCTGAACGAGGTCCCAACTGTAGAATTCTTTAATCAAAATTTCCAAAAAACCGATCTCTTTTTGATGCGACTGTATTTTTTAAACAAACAGAATTCAGAAGTGCTTTTATCTTAACTAACTATGATGCATTCCTCTCCACGAATACATGATTCATTTTGTATCCTCCAAAATTGTAACGCTCGCATCCTCCAATGTGATTGATAATTCTGAATTTTCAAAGACTCAAATTGAGGTTAGAAATTTAGATGAGCTAATGACACAACAAAGAGAAGTATCTAGATTTTCAAAATCTGTTTTTAGTTTTTAAAAATTATTGCATGTGACATGTTATTAAATCTTTTTTTTTTATATATAAATTAAAAAATATGGTTGTATGTCACATGGAGGTTGATAGAACGAACCACATAATCATGAACAATGTAATAATTTCTCACTTGTAAGAGCATCCGGTGAGAAGGGCATAATCCTAATAAGCTCTTGATGATGCCATGCTGGTGCCAATATGGCAATATGTCAACCATATTCTCGTAGTGTTCAATCTTTGAAGTAACTTCGTAAACATAAACACTACACATTGATATGATTAATGATTATTGGAAGCATTGACATCCCATGTCAACCAAAAATCCAATATGGCTGCATGCATGTATGCTAGGTGTAAGAAATCTACTCTACTTCTACTCCTATCATTCTATAACTAAAAAGAGATAAAATAATACTTTTGTTTTCTTCCTCCTCTCAATGGAATTACAGGGATATATATAAGCAGAGCACATGCAATTGTTACCAGAATTCTAACAATAATATTCTAGAATTTACCTAAGATATTTATTCTAACAACCAAAAAGGATCTATTTATAAACATTATAACTATTCCATTTCTTAGCTGCTGAAATGATCCTCTTAGGCCTAATTTATGAGATGGATCCTAACAATGCACTTATATAAAGCATTCATAGTCATGCCATGACCAATGGTGTTCCAAGAAAAGCAATTCTTGTAAATTTTAAGGGTTTTCGTGATTAATAATTATAGAAATCAGTTAGATCTTAAAATATATGATTATTATAAATAATAGATAAATAATGTGTATATTTCTTCAGACTTCTCACCTATGTGCTTTCATTCCTTTAAAGATAAGAGAAGCAAAATTTTGCTCTGTTGACTATTCTTTTTGTCTCTTTATGTTTGTAATTATCAAAAGTTTTTGAAAAAATATTCTTTTTGTTAGTGGACCGATCTTACGTTAGTATGTATTTACTCCTTTATAATTATTACTGTCATCCAATAATAGTTATTTCTAGAAAATACTTCAATTTAATTCGATTATAATTTAATTTTTAATTAATTATTTATTTATTTATTAATCCCATGTAAGTCACATGTATTAATTGTTAGAAGTCTGTCTCAGCCTCTCAGGCATACTACTGTTGAACATTCAAACAGACTAACTCAACCATAAGCACATGGGTCTGTATCTTTCTGTCATTTTCCCAAATCCAAATATCTCCTTCCCACGTGCCTGTAAAACCAATGAGAGGCCGAAACGTTATCATTACGGAAGAAAAGGGTGACGGATCCGCGTGGCCTTTGAGCATTCGCGTGAACGCCTGAACGGGAATGAAAAACTACCAAGTATATATGGAGTGGATCAATTGATTGGTGGACATGAATGTTAACGTACCTAATAGCTTGGCTTGGAGGAACTTGTTATGTCGCAAACAAATTTTGATATAAAAGCATGTGAATTTTTTTATATAGTTCAGCATAATAATAATCTCAGTCAATATTAACGTGACATATAATTGAGTTTAATTAACTCTTTCTAATAAAATAATTAAAATATGACTGTACATTATATAAATTTCGATTAGCATCATGAACACAGTAATTTTAGTACTTGCCATTTTGATGTGTTGTTAGGCAAACATCCTCGTCCTAAGCACGTTGAAATTTGGGTGTAGCAGAGTTGGATACTAGATAGAATTAATTTTTTAAAAAGTTGAGAAAGGTCAATTTTGTATTGAAATGAATATTCAAGTTCTACTCAATTTTAGTCATAATTTTTGAATTTGAATCTATGTGCGTGAGAAAAATTAATTTTAGAAATAAAAAAACACCCCTTAATGTCGGTCCCATGCTTGTGTTGTGTGACTGCACGTTATGTTGGCACAAGTATCCCATTACCTCAAAGGCTCAAACCATCTTTAATATCAAAATGACAAAGTTTGGCACCTTGGCCATAACTCATTCAAGCAAGTTCTGTGGGCGATTTATCCCATTATCAATAATTTTAAAATCTGACAGGTTATTGAAGCGGGGAACATTGAAATTTTAGGTTTAATAGTTTAATTGTGATTGTATTGAGAAGATTTTGTGAGACTAGTATAAGAGGTCACATTCGTAAACTAGTTGGAAACAATCAAACTGAGTCAAGTAAATATTTGTTCTTTGTTAATTATTTTGAATAGTCAGTATTGGTTGTTTCACCAAGTGATAAATAAAGCAAAATTTTATTTACTATATGTGCATTTATGACATGAAAATGAGTTTGCTATCATTAAAACAATGTAAAAATTGATGTAAATAAAAAAAGACAGCTGCAAAGAATGACAACACTTCTCTATGATCATTATCATTTGAAATGAAACATACAAATCTGACAATGTAACTAATCATTGGATTCAGAACAGTGAAATGGCGTTAACACATTTGACCGCATGTGTGGACATGAACTAAAAGAGACACATTCCCATGATGCACTAAAATGTGCATCATGAGCTGTGGAAACTTTGAATAACTGGTTGTTTGGCTGCAAGTGTAGCATGCTTTTGTTAAACTTACCACATTTTTCTGACAAATTTTGAAGTCATTTAACCTCTTCTGAAGCTGTTACGTTATGTACATTCAAACTGAGACCCGAGTGCCTTTTGCTTTATTGGCCAGTGGCCACAGCGCGGCACTAGTTACAGTAACACACTAGCACTGACGAGCCAGCACTCATTGTTATCGTTATGGCTCATAGCTTTTTTATCTTTGTTTGTTGTTAATTTGGCGTGATTTCCTTTCTCCAAACAAAAACTGTTATATTTAACTTAATGGGCAAAGAAATATAATAGGATTTATAGTGCACGCCTTGCCTAATACTGGTATATTTGAGCCTAATATAATCTCAATTGGCCAATACATGTTTCAAACTTCAAGGATTTATAGACGAAAAATATGATGAGGGGCGGGGGGTTATGCCGCATAAAATAAGCATCAATCCAAGCAATACTAGCATCTGCAGCTTTCATTTCTGCATGCCATTCGCATCCAACCACTTGAAGACAAAGAAGTTGCATAGAGATAGTTGAGAGAAGAATGTTGGTATCTTTGTCCTTGTCATACACAATTGTTTGATCAAAGCATGATATGACCAAGCAAGATTATTAATTCATCCCTCCTAGCTAATAGCCCTTGACCTTATTGCCCAATTGTTCAACTTCCCCTTCTCCCAACAAAAGGAAAAGGTTAGTAGAGTTACTAGAGTATTACAAATAAAATATACATGATGTACCAACAAAGCCCACCAAAAAGACTCCACTAACCCCAAAGCACAAACTTGAAGAATAGGGCTTTTGGACATATTGACAAACTGACAAAGCATCAACCGACTAATTGTTCCTCCAAACACACCCTTCCATGTGCTAGTTTCGACATTCTCTTGGACTATTCTGTGAGTCATTTTCTGCTTTACCAATGCTTTTGCCTCTTTGTACCGAAAAAAGAGAGAAGAAAAACATATGCTTATGCAATTCCCCTACCTAGGCACATTCACAGGCTACAAAAACGGTTATATTGGCCAATCAACATCTTCTTTTTGGATTGTGCAGCTTAGTTGCCGATTCTCATTTCTTATTAATCATTAAGAATTTTATTGAGGGAATAAAATTAAATACTTTTATTGCATTAGAAAATCCTAACCCTGCCATCACTCTATAAATAGTACACACGTAAAGCAATTCATTCCTCCTCACTCCTCAGAGCTCATTCCTATTGCCGAATAAAAGTGAAGCCACAACCACATACTTCTACATAGCAACTCATAATGAGAAGGAAAATCCGTAACCCCACTGTGTTTTGCTCTTCCATTGTTTTGCTACAAGAGAGATTTAGACAGTTGCAGAGAGTGAAAGAAATGGGGAAGAAGAAAGAACTGCTGAAAATGCTCACTACTGATGAACCTAAACCTTTCAATTCCAACCCCACTATATATGAGGCAGTTTTTCCACCCTGAATTGATCATCCCATCAAGGTCATCTCCTCCTCATGTTTCTCTTTCTCTAGGGACTTCTTCACAGCCCATGCAAGAGTACAACAAAAGCACTATTTAGTGCCCCAGTCTCAAAGAACATTATCACTATTTCTAATAATTGTTCTTGGAGAAATAAATAGCGGGGAGATTTATAGCAATGGACCATAAGCAACATATAAGTCGACTTGACACCATATCTTAATCCAAAAATCCAAAACTATAATCCTCAGTTTTATGGGTCTTGCCTTTATTTGTATGGTGTTCAACCTTTATATTTTTATATAATGTAAGACTTTATCTCACGCTTCCACTCCAACACTAATTATGACTAGTTAGTAGATTCCATGGTTAGGTTTCAAATAACATGGTACTTGGTAGTGAGTCCTTGAATATCTATGAACCATCTGTCTCCTTTGCTAGGTTGGTTATAGGTTTCTTTGATTAGGTCATTGACATGTTGTTATCAATCTATGAACCATCCTTGAATATCTATAATCCAGTTTAGTGCACTTTCTAGTTACCATCAGTCCTTAACATGTGTTATCAATCAGCTTAGTAACCTTTTTTTTTTTACAGGGAATCAGTATATGTTTAATGTAACAAAATTGTGCATAACTCCAAACTTACTGGAAAGTGGAAATTTTTGCACTAGAGCTAAATGATCATGGACATGGCTCAAACTGGGAAATTAGTCGCTGATTATTGTGAATTTGTCATGCCTCAGGAAAATACTGAAGGAACGAGAAGAAAAATAGTGCTTGTGGCTAAGTGAATATAATAAATACATACAAGAATGTATCACGCTGAACTAGTAAACGGTTTTCATGCAACCAGGTTTACCAAATTATAACAACAGAAGATAACTTCAAAGTTGAACCAATCGAAATTGTCTTTTCTGTATGTTTGTGACTTTGTGTACCGTATGAGACAAACTCACGGTGTTGATCCGAATAGACTATAACAGTATCGAATAAACCATGAAATTCATCCTTAAAGCTTTACCTTTTCTCCTAAATAATCCATAAAGTAAATATATATATTAAATGAAAAATCATGCTAAGTAGTCACTTAAATGTTGATTTTTTTAAAATTAGTCTTTTGAATATTAGTAAAAGATGTCAACTCAGAGACTAAACTAATGAATATTCAATACTTTGAAAACTAGTTTTATAATTTTATTATTTTAGGGACTACTTAGGAGAAAGAATAATATTTGAGAGACCAAATTGATTATTTGTTTGTATAGTATCATAATTATCATTAGCATATACTAACTTATAAGCTAGATGGTCTTTCTTTTTTGCATATTAACATATATAAAATCATTTTATTATTTTAGAGAGGATGTGGTGTATTAATTAATTCAATCTCCAATATGATGCCAGGATTTATTGCAAAAAATGCAGAGTTCTGCTCCAGAAAAATTAAATTCAAACCAAAAAATAAATGAAGTAATGAACAAAAAGTTGATATTGGTAAGCAAAATATTCCTGTGTTAAAACATAATGGTTTGAAATAGGTATTAAGAAATTGAAAATCCTTTCTGACATGAAGAATGTTAATATATTTCCATGTTATGTGATGTATTATCAAGTCTCAACTATTGAAAATTCTTTCTTTCTGTTATCCATCTAGTATTATATTTTATTATTGCATTGATTCCATGGCATTTGATCACAGAACAAGAGCAAACATTTGCTGCAACGGTTTGTGCATTATTCAAAAAAGAAATCCCTCCTCGTGGATCTTTATTCCTAATCCTAATCATTTTGAAGTTATTGTTAATCCTTTAGGCAACAAGGGTCCCAGGATGGAAATGAGACAAATAATTGAACTAGATGGAGTGGCTTGGTAAGAAATCTATTGGGTCTATTGAGAAGGCATAAATAATGAAAAGAAACCAGTTCTTTATTTACAATGCCTTAAAGGATCGTGACTTCTGCTTTATGGCCTGATAGCTTGCTTGAAAAATTGGTCATCTAGATTCCTCATTGCAAAAGAAAATATGCTTGGAATGGACCTACTGAACTCTTTGTTCTTCATATTTTGTACAATGAAAGATGAAAACAGTATCTTAACCAAAACTAGAATTGCATAAGATAATTTGTTTTGTCCTACACCATATCTAAAGCAAGTTATCAGGGGATTTAAAAAATATCTAAATACCATATTTGGAATGTCCATATCTAACATCCCGGGTATAAGAAAAGTGAAAATTTTGTATGACGGTGATAGAGAGACATTCTGAAGAAAAGAAAGTTTGAAGATATCGTGACCACGAAGACATGGAAGTAGGACCATATAGCTTGGTGTCTCCGTCTTTGAAGAAAGAGAGTGTATCTATATGATATTCTGAGACGCTGAGCCGTTCCCTCAAACTTTATAAAGAGAGTAGCACTTATAAGAATATTTTTCAGCCATTACATGAAACATATATCAAGGTTAGATAAGAAGCTCCTGAAGAGCAATGAATTCAACAATGCTCAAAATTTTGATGGCTCTGCTCCTTTTGTCTCTATCTTTTCAAGCATATGGTAAAATCAGCATTACCTCTACATGAGTTCTGCTAAGTTTATTGATTTTTGCCCTATTAAAAGGAAATAATTCATTGTGCCTTATATGTGGCCATTGTTATGGAAACTAAACTAAAACCATTAATTTATTTTTTTGTTAGAAGCGAAAGACTAGTGTAGTATCTTATTGAGTTATTGGAAAAATTTTCAGGACAATTTGAGGAATGGTGCATAGCAGATGAGCAGACCCCAGATGATGAGTTACAGAGGGCTATGGAGTGGGCTTGTGGAAAGGGTGGAGCAGATTGCAGCAAGATACAAGTGAACCAACCCTGTTACCTTCCAAATACCTTGAAGGACCATGCCTCTTATGCTTTCAACAACTACTATCAGAGGTTCAAAAACAAAGGAGGCTCTTGCTATTTCAATTCTGCTGCAATCACCACTGATCTTGACCCAAGTAAGATCTCTAAATAACCTCTCATAACTCATATTTAGTTATAACAGATATTTAGTATTTACAATTGTCTGAATGTTAAAAAAAAAATGTCTGAATGCTTTATCCTTTCATTCATAGTAACAATTACTAAGACATTGTGTTGGGTTGGTAACCCCATCTATTTGCGGAAGCGAGTAATGCTGTGAGGAGATGGGAAATTATAGAAGCAGAATAATATCACCCAGAGAACACAAAACGATTTTAACGTGGAAAACCCTCTCAATGTGAGGAGTAAAAACCACGGGACACTAGTCCAGAAAACATCCACTATGAAAGTAGGATTACAAATATAATCTCTCTAGTATTAGACTAGAGGTATACCCACAAATACATCACCCACTAAGGATGGCTTACTAATTTTATCTCTCACTAGGAGGATTTATCTCACCAATATGGTGGAACTCTCTCTCTTTCTGAGAGGAACTCTCTCACTCTCTTCAAAGAGGAACTCTCTCATTTTCTTATTTTCATCTGAGAAAAACACTCAGGATTTCTCACTCTCGGATCTACATCCTTCCTCTTCTTCTTTCACTCACCTTCTGCTTCTATAATTTCCCATCTCCTCACAGCATTACTCGCTTCCGCAAATAGATGGGGTTACCAACCCAACAGTGGTATCAGAGCTGGCTTAAATAGTGGAAAGTACTGTTCATCACTATTCATACTGTTCATCACTATTTGGGCGGCTGTACTGTTCATGCGTACAGTACTGTTCATACGTACTAATCATACGTACGATACTGTTCACACATACGGTACTGTTCACACATACGGTACTGTTCAGAGATGGAGGGTGCCATAGCACATGATGGTGATATGTTCAAACTCACCGCAGAGAACTACTCATACTGGAAAGACGGACAAGGAATGGGAGATCCTGAGTCGGAAGGCGGTGGCCACGATCAGGAAGCATATTGATAAAAGCCTCTTTGAGC
>PYAF01002370.1:570718-612384 GCA_007407185.1 Glycine tomentella | reverse complement strand
TTTTTCTCATATTGGAGAATGAAAGAATTTAGTTTTAAAAATTAGAACTCCACTATTTTACTCCTTGTTATTCTCTCTCCACAATACACTATTTAGGGATAGTTTTTTTAAAAAATATTATAATTATAAATAAATTAACAATAATAATAATTAAATTAACTATTTTCTTAATATGCATGAATAATTAACAATGTTTTATATTAGAGACAAACAAAGTACATATTTTTGTTGGGAGTAGATATTTTATACTTTATATAGTCGATAAACCGAGGAGGTCTAGCTAGAGCAGAATGAATATATGAATGTTTGTAAATCTCTTTGTATTTGTTTTTCATTCTCATATATATTTTAAAAAAATATATATAAAATTTATTCTAGAACTAGACCTAGAGAGTACTAGTAGAATATATATGGATTTTGGAAATTCAACAAGAAAAAAAGACAGAATTTGGATAGGGCAAATATTCAGAACACGACCTCCGTTCGTAATCGCAATTCGCGACACACCCTAAACACAAATTCACTGTACACAGATTAGCAATTTCCGTTGTTTGTTTTGTTGCTTCATTCATCTATCTTCTGCGCCCTTCCTTCCTTTGACTTAACGAGGGAACCGAACGAACACTATTTGTATTTGTGGCTGTGGCTGTGGCCTAATTTCCTTCCCTTCCCTTCCCCCAACCAAAAACCCTAAATTAATCCTTCGATTGATTCTTTGTTCATTAATTTACTAGTGTACTGCTGCTACTGCTAGCTATTAAATTGTGAGAATCAGAGATGTCGGAGAAATTCTCGGCAGCACTTCGGATTGGAGATCTCAACGATTACATCGCACCATCGCAAGCATGCATAGTCTCCCTCAAAGGATTAAAAAAGAATGATAAACCAGAGGTATTTTCATTTCCTTCTCTTCTTCGGAATAATCACAATATCTTTGTCAAACCCTTGCTCACATGTGATTTCTCTCTAGGTATCAAATGCTAACAAGCAGGTCAACTTTGAACCTGTTAAAATTTCGCTTAAGGATTGTTTGGCATGCAGGTTAGTCTCTCTCTCTCTCTCTCTCTCTCTCTCTCTCTCTGTGCTTAGTACCCCTAGTTTTTGGGGTAAGCTCAATTAACAAGTCAACGGATGTATTTTGCTGCTGTACTTGTTTCTGTGTTTAGTAAATGCTTAATGACATTACATTAAATTTTTTACATTGATTGTGTTTCTTAAGTCTATGGTGTTGTTGATAATGTCAAGTGCAACTTTTATTTGGAATCATAACTTATTTGTCTGTTAATGCAGTGGATGCGTCACATCAGCAGAGACAGTTATGCTGGAGAAGCAAAGTTTGGATGAGTTTCTGAACAATATTAAATCAGGAAAGGCCGTGATTGTGTCACTTTCTCCCCAGTCAAGGGCTTCTATTGCTGTTCATTTTGGCATTTCTCCAATTCAGGTGACACTTTAGATGTTGCTTTGCTCATTATATTTTTTTGGGTTAAATATGTTTGTTTTTGGTACCTCTAAAATGGAAAAAATAAAAATTGAGAGGGCAATCTCTGGCGCAGAGTAAAGTTGTGCACTGGTGACTAATTTATCATTGGTTCGAATTTGAAAACAATGTCTATGCATATGCAAGGATAAGACTGCATACAATGATCTTCCCCCATACCTTTGCATAGCAAGGAGCTTTCTGGCACTGGGGTACATTAGTGTTTTTTTATAATCCCTCCAAAATATAAAATCACCACATTTAGTCGCTGTTGCTAATATTAAGCCCTGATGTGGCTAACAGAAGTCCACCTAGGCATTCCACTTGGCATATAGTAATGCGCACATATACATATAACTCACTTGCCACTTCACCAAATTTTTTTCTGAACCCAAAAATTATTCCACACACAACGCTGGGCTTTCCTTCTCCATTTGCACTCCAAGTTTTAATCATAAGAAAGCCTCCCATGTCTCACCTTCTATAGTGTCATGCTAACCATAGTCGGCCCCAATTCCTTTATCTTTCCCATCATAATCTGGTTCTATCTTACCGATTTGATTCTCACCTATCTGCACCATATGCTGCACCCTTTTCTGCGACACAAGAATCACACACCACCTCCCCTTTTTCCATATCTGCTCTGCGCCACCCTCTGACCTCTGTCGCCATTACTTAAAAACCAACATCACCATTTCATTGTCCCCTTCTATCTTGGCCGACTGGCCGGTGTCTGACAAGATAATATTTTCTAGCTAATTTACAAAGTCTATGCATTTGTTTTTATGATTTGAGGAAAATTTTGGAAAAGTCAATTTGAGTTTGAAAGTGAGTGGACACATGCCAATTGGGATGTCTGTGGATTTCCATTAGCCATGTTGCATCTAATAGAATCTTGTTAACGGTAGGGACTAAGTATGGTGATTTCAAGTTTGAGAGGGATGAAAACCTTCAAAGGAATTATATGGAACAAAACCAAAAATGTGTTAATTTAACAGGGACTACATTATATTTAACCCTTTCAAAATATTTTTACAAGGTTCTTGAAATACATATGGGAAGAAAAATCCAACTTTCTTCTTGTTTCCCCGGCTGAAAGTCAAACTCTTGCCATTGCAGGCTTTCAAAAAGCTGACAAGATTTTTTAAATCCTTGGGAGTGAAGGCAGTTTTTGATACAAGTTGTAGTAGAGATTTGACCCTTGTCGAATCTTGTGTGGAGTTCATCACAAGGTATAGACAGAATCAGTTGGTTGATGATGAGAGGAATAAATCAAGCCTACCTATGATTGCATCAGCTTGCCCAGGTATAGAAGTTAAACTTATCAAGATCATAGCATTGGCAAATATTGTCTGTGAAGCACATAGACTTGGATGCTGGACATGACTTGACACATAAATAATGACTCGGCAAAATCCAAAATATAAGAACACAACAAAGTTAAGTGTATTAAAAGTTATATAACATATTAAGTTGTCAATAAGCACACGTGTTTAGGGGTTATATGTGACGTGTTAAATGAACTTGTGTAGAAGATCTTGAAAAAATGCTAGATGAAGTTTTTTTATTCTGACTTTAGAAGTAGAAATGTAAGCTGAAATTTAAGGATGTTGTGTTGACTATGGTCTGTGTTTCTCCTTGTTTCTGTTGTGACTTGTCATTGCCTCATACTATTTCATTGTGTTAGAAATATAGGGTTGTGGACCAGAACTACTTTTCAATGTGCAGAATAGGTTCTGGTTGTTGATATGAACATCTATGTGCAGGTTGGATATGCTATGCTGAAAAGCAACTTGGATCCTTTGTTCTACCTTATATTTCATCAGTAAAGAGTCCACAGCAAACAGTTGGAGCTATCATAAAGAACTATGTGTGCCAAGAATTAGGACTCAGGTTGCATATTAGTTCCAGATTATAATTTGAGATGGAAAGAAACATACATTTACCTTGAAGATGAGGGAGGCCACTTAATCTTTTGATGATTATGATGCCTCAGTCATTATTCATATACTCATGATATATTTTGGCATGATGCAATTTCCAGAGTTATATGCATAGTAAAACACTTTAATGATTGTTTTAACAGGCCAGAAGAAGTTTACCATGTCACTGTGATGCCTTGTTATGACAAAAAGCTTGAGGCTGCTAGGGATGACTTTGTTTTCCAATTTGAGTCTCATGTTGAAGGGCTTGAGAGTGAAATTAACATGATTTCAGAGGTAGATTCAGTATTGACAACTGGAGAAGTTTTGGAATTGATTCAGGTTATATAAGTTTGATGCATTCCATCTTTTTTCGTGATTTTTTTTTTTCTTTTAACATAACTTATGATATGTATACTAATGCACATTTGGGTTCAATCTTACAGTCAAAAGAAGTTGATTTTAAAAGCCTAGAAGAGACTCCTCTGGACAAAATGTATGAAACTAACTTTTGCTTCTATTATTTAATTTCATGTGTTTGTCGAACAATGGTGTTCAGATGTAGTATGGTGCTTGCAGACTAACAAATATTAATGAAGAAGGATACCTTTATGGGGTCCGTGGAAGCTCTGGAGGTTATGCGGAAACAATATTCCGATATGCTGCTAAAACACTTTTTGGAAGACAGATTGATGACCCTTTGACCTTCAGAAACATCAGGAATTCAGATTTTCAGGAAGTTACTCTGGAGGCAAGTTCTTTTGAACTTTATAATATTATTTTTATGCTCGTGAGGAAGGTTGTTATTAGGAAGGTGGTTATCAGTATCTTTTGTGAGCGGTATCTAACTATAAATGTTGAGTATTTATGCATTATAACAAATTGGACAATAAGTAGTTTTTAAGAGCCATTTTTTGATGATATAAATTTCCAACGCAGTTTCTGGTTGTGATGTGTGTTATTTAATTTCTTTCATTATTTCTTTGAAGTCATCATCATTCTTTCATGAATAAGAGTCCATGATTATTCCTTCACCAGCAATCTTTGCTGCTATCATTCTTTCATCCTGCAGTGGCAATTTATGTTGCTTTGGTTCCTGAGTGAATGTTTTCATTTGCACAAATTAGTTCTCTGAGGGATGAAATTGTTTAGAAGTTGACAATTTTGTAAGATAGACTTTTAGCAAGTATAGAGCCTCTTCAAGGAACATCATCAACATCAACAACACCTTTAACCCAAGTTAATTGGGATCAGTGGTTGATGAACCCAATGATAAATCGTAAATGAGACAGAAAGAAAAAGGGAGAGGGGAAGAAAAAAGTGGAAACAAGACAAAAGAGAGAAAAAAGGGTGAAAGAAAGAAGGGAGAAAAGACGAGGAAAAGAACTAAAACAAGGGAATGACTGGAACATAGAACTACTAATAGGTTTAACCCTCCACCAAGCTTATAGTTTTTCTTCACTCCGTCCTAAGACATACCGTCCGCCAATCTATATCCCACTCCATTAGATCTTATTTAACTACCTTTCCCAAGTTAAGTTTTGGTCGATCTCTACCTCTCTTTGTGTCGAGCTCTTGGTAACATATTCTTGTTCTTACAGGAGCATCCAGTGGTCGTCTCATAACGTGTCCAAACCACTTCAATCTATGCTCCCTAATCTTTTCACATGCTGGTATCACTGCTACCTTTCTTCGAATATCCTCATTTCTTATTTTATCGATCTTCGTATATCCACACATCCACCTTAACATCCTCATTTCTGCTACCCCTATTTTATGCTCATGTTGTCTATGTGTTGGTCAGCATTCCGCTTCATATACCATTGTCGGTCTTATAGCTGTTCTATAGAATTTTTCTTTCAGCTTAAGGGGGCGGTCACACAAAAACCCTGATGCGCTCTGTTATTTCATCCACCCTGCTCTAATTCTATGATTTACATCTTCATCAATCTCAGCACCTTTTTGCAATATTGATCCCAAGTATCTAAAAACATATTTCTGGGATACCTCTTGACCAAGTAGATGCATTGTGTCTTGATCACCATCTCTTACTCTTAAAAACTCATACTTCATATACTCCGTCTTGCTCTTACTTATCGTGAATCCTTTAGACTCAAAGTGTTTCTCCACAATTCTAATTTCCTATTAACACCGTCTTTGGTCTCATCAATAAGTACAATATCATCTGCAAAAAGCATACACCACGACACTTCCTCTTGAATATATTTCGTTAGTTCATCCATCACTAAAGCAAAGAGATAAGGACTAAGAGCTGAACCTTGGTGAACACCTATTGTGATAGGGAAATACCTTGATGTTCATTTACAAGCTTTCACACATGTGGTAACTCCATCATACATATCCTTGATTGCATTAACATACTTTAATGCTACCTTTTTCTTCTCAAGAGTCCACCATAAGACTTCTCTTGGGATTCTATCATTTGCTTTTTCAAGTTCTATGAACATCATATGTAAGTCTTTCTTCTTTCCCCTATACCTTTCGATTAATTGTCTCATCAAGAAGATAGCTTCCATGGTACATCTTCCTGGCATAAATCTAAATTGATTTAGGGGTTTGTTGCGCCTTATATAGGTAGAGTTTGTTTATCTGGGTATATATGATAGAATGCCATGCTATATCATTATGTAGATAGAATAGGCTATTAGTTTTTGATATGTCATCTAGATTTATTTTTCAAATTGGATTTTTTTGATTTGGGATTATTTATTGTTATTTGTTATTTTGGATTATCTCATTCTGGCTCAAAATAGGATTATTTGATTAGGATGTATCGATATGTTAGGTCTATAAATAAACCATAGTATAAACAGTTTATTATTCACCTTTTGCGTAGTCTTGATATTTTGTTTCCTTTGGAGAGTTTGCGAATCCTAATTAAAGGGAGTACCCTGCCAAAGCCACGAGGACTTGGAGGAGTACTCTTGCTTACCGTTCTAGAGTACCCTGCCAAAGCTAAGAGGACTTAGTAGAGTACTCTTGCTTACCGTTCTACATCTGTCTGTGCAGGTGGAGGGAAAAACAGTGTTGAAATTCGCTCTCTGTTATGGTTTCCGGAACCTGCAGAACATTGTACGAAAACTTAAAACTGGGAAATGTGATTATCATTTCCTAGAAATCATGGCATGCCCTTCAGGTACCGTGTTTTTCCATCATAAATTTTATTTATTTGTTGGTTTTTGTTTGTTATCAATATTTTTTCATGAGGCCCATAAAATTGGTAGGTATTGAACTGAGAGAATGTTCATTGATGCAGGTTGCTTAAATGGGGGAGGTCAAATTAAACCAAATTCAGGGCAATCTCCTAAAGAACTAAGTCAGCTGTTAGAATCAGTTTACATGGAAAATGTTAGTATTATCTCAGATAAGCTAGTATTTTAATTTGCACTCTTCTTTAAAAGTTTGACTTGTATAAGGATGCGTAAGTGTTTGTCTGCATCTGCATTAGTGGGAGCATCGAAAGTCTGAACATTGCGTGGATTCTTGTAGGGCAAAATTACAAACAATTGTTAGTCTGTATCCGTATTGATGCTCTACCATATTTGCTTCATTGTCTCTAGGCACTACAAATAATTTGTCATCGGTGATTTGACCCTTTTTTTTTTTTTTGTTAATTGTGGAACAGCTTTTGAATATTGAAAGCTTTTTTTCCTGTTTAACTGTTTTAGTAATTAATTATTTCTTGCGTCAAACATGTTAGTTTGTGAGTAGCGTTAGTGGAGTTTGTTGTACTGTTTTGCTCATTTCTGCTATCAAAATTTTAATTAGGGACTGATTATGTTTCTTCTATATGTGCTAGGTTTTGATAGCATCACCATTTGACAATCCCATCATTAAATGCTTATATGACAAGTGGCTTGAACAGCCTGGTTCTGTGAAAGCTAGGAGATACATGCACACACAATATCATCCTGTTGAAAAAAGCATTACTTCTCAGTTGCATAATTGGTGAGGTGTTGAAATTAAACTTTTCATATTGTTTATTCTCAAGGTCATTTTGTGGTATTACTATTAGGCGGAAGAGTACTTTAATCCTTTTGCTATGGCTCCTTGTGGATATGTTTGCATATTGGAGTCGTCCAATTTTGGTATTGAACAGATTTTTTTTATGTATATAGATCCTTGATCTGCACCCATTTAGATAGAAAGAATCACGCATTTTGTAATTTACCACCTGGACCTCGGCTTTGTTGTTCCTGCCGGTCCTCTTATTTTTAGGATCTAGGTTCTCAATAAAATATTCCTTCATTACACGTGTTGGTGTGAGTGACTGATTAGACGAGAGGACTAGAGTGACAGTGCAGTTGTCGGAGCACAAATTGTATGCTTTACATTTATGGACTTTTAAATTTGAATGAAGCAACAAATATCTCTGATTTCCTTTGTTGTGGTTAATGCATGGTATGCGGCTAAATTGAGCAATGGTAACAAGTAGCTGAGATAAAAAATTTCAACAAGGAACACATTATTGATGTTATTTACGTAAGTTGATGTTTTATTCTTCCATCATTGACTGATTTCGCTGCATCAGAACTTTATCTGGCTTTGTTCTCACGATTCATCGCTGTTGCTCCGTTTTGGCAATCGTCAGAATTTCTGGATAACTACAGATCGCAAGAGCTAAAATCCATTAACTTGGAGATAAAAACTCACCATCTCCAAGTTTTTTTGTTCTTTCCATCTTTGACTGAAGATACTAAAGCGCTGTTGTACTTGCAAGATTCTTTTACTGAGTTGTGGAAAATTAAACTAGCTATATATGCTTTCAGAGTTTCAGTTTAGAATTTCTTAAACAAGGGCGCAGATGTATATATCTAGTAAGAGGTTATGCCACTTCAAAATCCAAAGCCCGACAAATATTTTAATTGGAACTCCTCAATGCCAGCAAACTTCAAAATAATTGTTGAGTAAAAAAGATGTCAAACGTTCGGTCTCCAAAAGGCCGAAAAGCATTTCCTCAATAATAATAATAATAATAATAATAATAATAATAATAATAATAAGGGCTCACATGAAATTAAAAGCACTGGCTTTGCAAGCACTGATTTAAATGAAGGTGCCTCATTTGCAATTATCATGATGCATTGTTGTAAGGAATGAGAATCAAGTGAAGGTTGTTTTTCCTTCCAGCCACAGCTCCAAATGCTTCCTACATGTCAAGCTCCTCTGGTTTCATTCCTTGTGGGAGTTTCCAGTTGAAGTGGTAGAGCAATTTGGCTAGAGCAAACTCAACGCTGGCCATACCGAATGAAAATCCGGACACATTCTCCTTCCTGCTCAAAAACGAATGTACTCAAAGTCTGTTCCTTTGAAATCAATAGATGCATCATGAAACCTTTCTGGTATAAAACTCTGCATCAAGCTAGTGCTTAGGATCTCTTCCAATTGCCCATGCGTTCACTATGACTTTAGTCTTGATGGGTATATCGTATCCATCAATCCTGCATGCTTCTCTGCATTCTCTTGGAAGCAACAAAGGGACTGGTGGGTGTAGCCTTAAGGTTTCTCTTATTACTTCAGGTAGTTAAGTTCTCCCATGTTGCTCTCACTGATTGCTTCTTTTCTTCTGAACGTTTGTCTGATCTCAGCTTGTGCCTTCTCCCTTGCTCTTGAATTTCTCATCATTTCTGACATTGCCCACTCTATTACTTTTGCTGAAGTATCGGTTCCAGCTGCAAATATGTCCTGCATAATTAATGTTGAATATAGTTTCATATATATTTCAAATTATAACAAGGACAGAAAAATGACATTGATTCATTAGCATACTTGTTTGAATAATACATGTGGATGATACTGAAGCAGAATTAAAATCAGATGAATATTATGGCAGACATATACTAACCCAAATCACAGCTTTAATTGTCGGTTGTAATTGGGGTATCAAGGTTGCCATTGTGTTGGACTCTTAAAAGTACTTCAACAAGATTTTCGTTCTTTTCTTCTCCCATGCCTTTATTTGCTTGATTCTCCTTTATGATCTTATCTAAGATCTTGTCAACCTTGTTATGCATCTTATCCAATTTGGCTTTCAACCCCGTTATGAGATGCATAGGTTTGAAAGAAGGAAACATATCAGCAAGATCGAAGCCATCTGCCTCTTCTATTGTTTCCTTTACGATGGACAAAAATCCTTCACGATTTTCAGTGGTTATGTTACCAAACACTTGTACAAACAAAGGTACTTATGAAAGAGTTAATCATGCTGGTGAGACTGATTGGTGCACCTGCAGATTACTGAATTCTTTCTATGAGTTTAGCTACCTCTTCTTCTCTATTGTGGGGGAAAAAGACTGAACCTTCTTTGCACTTAGAAGCTCCAACGTCCATATTTTCTTCATTTGTCTCCAGTAATCACCATATGGAGTAAAAGCAATGTCTACTGATCCATAACCAATAATATCAGAAGCAAGAAATTTTGGCCTCTGGGCAAAAGCTAGATCATGTGTTTTCATTATTTCCATAGCCATGTTGGGGGATGATACAATCACTGCAGAAATCTCACCTAGTTGTAGGTGCATCAAGGGTCTATATTTTTGGGTCAATTCTCTGAAAGCACGATGAGGAAGTGAACTTGCTGCTGCTAGTTGAAGCAGGTTCCCTATGATAGGTAACTTCCATGGCCCTGGTGGCAGTTTATGGAGACCTTTTTGCTTGTAGTACTTTGCAAGCAAAAGCACTAAGAGTTAATGGAAGAACGTTATGACTGCCAAGAAAAAATTGGACTTCCATGGTGTGAAGGGCAGATCCAAATCCAATTGTTTGGGCAGGGCTACTTTTATAGATGTATGTAATGTAATTTTGATAAGCATCTCTATGGAATTTCTTTCTTTAGAATATTATAAATACAACCGACCCTCGTTCTTGACATCATCTACTTGAATATCATTAAACACAAAAAAACTCTGTTCAAAATGCTTGACAGAACCAGTTTTCTTGTGCAAGGAATCAATCGATCCATATAAGGACGAACTTACCTAACACAATAAATTCCTTTACTAATATTTTTTTTATCCATAGTAATAGAAGATAATATCAAAAAATTTATAACAACTCACACCTAGTTCAACTAATCCGTTGACTCTGCCATACGCAGTTGTGATTTGTGTGTATGCGTGTTTGTTGTGTACATTGATTAAGCTATACATAGACGACGAACAGCTGGCTTAATTTTATGAATTTCTCAAGAACGTTGCCTTACCAATGGTATATACAAAGATCCTCACCGACTGGCTAAAAATACTGGAGCGGTGAGTTTTTTTTTTGTTTGTTAAACTAAAACAATAAAAACGACTTATATTATTTATATAATGATTTTTAGACTTAAATATGATTTTAATCTCATTGTTTTTATATTCATGTTTGGTTACTTTCTAATTGAGTAATTTAGTTTTTAAATTTTATTATATGTTAAATTAGGGTCCTTCTTCTTCTGTTGGTTTGGCAATCAAGATTATCGACATTAGTCATCTTTTACTTAGTTGCCAAACTGATGTATATGTAATCAATGACTTACAAAACATTTAACATATCAAAATATTTTTTAAAAAACAACACGTGATTCTAGTATGTTAAAATACGTAGATTCTAATATGGATTTTTTTATAAATATTTTGATGTCTCAGAAGAAAAAAAATTGACATTTGAAATGATTTTCACATCATTGATTAGTTATTTTACTGATGAGTGAATGAAGTTGAGTTTTACCAAGGGTCACAACTTTTAACATCTGAAATTTACTGTCAAAATACTCCATGGTGTTTGGTCATACTATTCATAACAGGTAATGTAGCATTAAGCTAAGACATTTTGTAGAGTTTCGTCAATACTTTGTGGCTATAAATAACCTTTTAAGACCTTTCTCCATATTAACCAAACATCTTGTATTACGATACCTTATCTCATTTTTAATTCTAAAGCATTTTGCTCTTATTTGTTGTTAAAATTACAACGTATATATTTTGTCTTAATCTTACTTAAACTAAAAAGAATTTTAATTTTAAATGTTTCTAAAACTCAACTTTAGAGTTAATTAATTCCTTTCTTGTTCCCAATCAAAACTACATCATCCACATCCACAAATAACATACATTTAGGAATCTCCGGTACGTTCTTGAATAGCACACTCAAGACTAACAAGTAAATACCCAATAATGAATCTTGATGTAAACTTATAATTATATTGTAGATCTCCCTGATAAAAGTAAATTATTTATCTGCAATTTCAATTTTTGTTCTTAATCTATGCTTAAATCACTTTTATTTTTATAATTATAAAAAGAAACTTCAGAAACAGTACATATAAATGTGGATAAGGGTATAAATTCATTTGATATTTTCATAAAACGACTTATAAGTTATGAGTGTGTACACTACTACAAATTTACCGTGAGCAACTAATTAAGCTGTTCAAGCAAGATCCATGAGTTCATTAAGCACAAATGTGGCCGAGCCTTTTGGGTCACCATTTTCTACATTATGAGTTATTAATTCGACAAACTGACTGGAAGAAAAAGAAAAAAAAAGTAGATATAATGAGGAGAATTAAGAGAGTCAATTGACAATGACATGATTAAGGGAATGGTCATATAGAGTAGGCATCAAATACAGGTTGTTTTTCCTTCCCACTGCAGCTCCAAAGGCTTCAGTCATATCCAAGTCCTCTGGTTTCATTCCATTGGGGAGTTCCCAATCAAAGTGATAGAGCAATGCAACAAGAGGAAGCTCAACATTAGCTATGCCAAGTAAAATGCCAGGACAGATTCTCCTCCCTGCCCCAAAAGGAATGTACTCAAAATTACTCCCTTTAAAATCATTACTTGTGCCATCAAACCTCTCGGGTATAAACTTCTCCGCATCATACCAATGCTTGGGATCTCTTCCAAGTGCCCATGCATTTACAATCACTTTAGTCTTGATTGGTATTTCATATCCACCAATTTTGCATGGTTCCCTGCATTCTCTTGGAAGCAACAAGGGAACAGGTGGATGTAACCTCATTGTTTCTTTGATCACCGACTTCAAGTAGCTAAGTTCATATACATCACTCTCGCGAATTGTTTTCTTTCCCCTAAAGGCTTCTCTTATTTCAGCCTGTGCCTTTTTCATCACTCTTGGGTTTTTCATTAGCTCTGACATACCCCATTCTAGTACTGTTGCTGAAGTATCAGTCCCAGCCGCGAATATGTCCTGCAATATATGTTGTAAATTATAATAAACAACTAGTCATATCATATGGTATCAGTTTTATCACATAAATCATATAAGTATATAACACAGTTCATGCCCATGTGTTTATAGAATTTATAATTATATAACTAAGAATTTTATAATAGGTTTAGTGATTTACTAACCCATATCACGGCTTTGATGTTGTTTATTGTGACTTGGATCTCGAGGCTTCCACTTTTTTGCACGCGCAAAAGAACATCAACAAGATTTTCTTCTGCTTCACCCTTGCCATGGTTTGATTGATGCTGGTTGAGAATGTTCTCCAGAATCTTGTCCAGCTCTTTTTGCATGTCCTCCAATTTAGCTTTCATCCGAGTAATGAGATGAATGGGTTTCATTGAAGGGAACAAATCAGCAAGATCAAACCCTCCGGTGAGTTCCACTCCTTTCTTGAGCAAGGCCAAAAGTTTATCTTCATTCTCAGATTTTTTACCAAAGGCTGCCCTTGAAATAACGGTACTTAGCAAAAAGAAAACACTTTTAGAAACATTGACTGGTGAACCTGCACATGCACATAATTGAATCGATTGTATGAGCTTAGCCACCTCTTCTTCGCGAATGAAGGAGAAAGAGTGAACCCTCTTGGCACTAAGAAGCTCTAGCGTACATATTTTCCTCATCTGTCTCCAGTAATTACCGTATGGAGCAAAGGCAATATCTGTTGAATCATAGGCCATGATTTTAGGACAAAGGAGTTCTGGCCTCTGCACAAAATTAAGATCATGAGTCTTCATTATCTCCTTGGCCATGTCAGGGGATGACACAACCACTGCAGAAATTTCACCAAGTTGAAGGTGCATCAGAGGCCCATATTTGTGTGAGAGATTTTGAAGGGTATGGTGTGGAAGTGTGCCTGCCCCTGCCAGTTGATGCAGGTTCCCTATTAGAGGCAACTTCCATGGCCCTGGGGGAAGCTTATGAACCACACTCCTTACTTTGATTTTCTGCTTGTAAATTCTTGCAAGCCAAAGCAGCAACAAGAGGAATGAAGTAATAACCAGGAAGGAAGGTTGGAGTTCCATGGCATGAATGAAAGACTCTTTGAAACTCATGTTTCTATATTCCAGTCTGCTCCCACAGCTTCCAGGAATATTCATCGATATAAAAAGAGATCAAGAAGATCGCGAAAGTAGTTGACGAGTTGCATAAACAAACAAAAAAAAGTTGTCATGCAGAAAACTTAATAATTATATAATAATGAGATGCTTTCACTGAACCACTATGATGACGATTTTTTAAATGAACACGTGATGACTTGATCTACATCAACATGATAATGAGTTGGTTTTATGTTATATCAAAGTAAGTCATAAATTACAATTGCAATTAGTTCATTATAATATAATCCAAATAGAAAGAAAATAAAGTATGACTTTCTAATACAGGACAGTGTTGACGTTGAAATTCTGATATGTGTATGTATCCTCTGCAGCCGTGCTGCCTCTGCAACAACTATCTCAGCCATTGGATTTAAATCTACTGGTTATTAAAATTAAGAGTATAAAAAATATATTTATATATTTAATTATGAAGGGTTGAGATGTTGCTTTAGAATCTAAAGACTGTACCCACTTAAATTTGATCTTTTTTTTTCTTAGAATTACTATTTTATACATGATTCATTCAAATATCTAATATAATTAACACTATTATCAAATGTTTGAAAGTAGTAAAATTAATTCATTTAATATCATCATCATAATATTCTAAAATAAACTAATACAAATTAAAATAAAATATTCTTCAACGAGATTTATTATAATAGTATGAATCACAACTATTTCCTAAAAATTAATTTCTTGCAATAAGCGTTGCTGCAACCAAATTTGCTCAAACAGATTTGTTGCAACCAAATTTCCTGAAACAAATGAATAATATATGATCCATTAATATTATAAACATGGTAAAAAAAATAAATATGAATAAAAGGTGAAACAAATAACAATGTACCTAAAAGTAATATCTTAAAAAGTTTCAACACTAGTAGTACCAACACTTGCAACTCCAACACTTGAAGTTCCAATATTAGTCGTATTTAAAGACAAATCAAACAACTCTAAAAATTTTGATCGGTTTTGATCAATTTTATTTTGATCGGATCTATAAATCTAAATTCGTGACTCAACCTGTATATGAACGATTTTGATTGATTTAATTCAATTTTGACCCAACCCAACATGTTCGGATTGATTTGGATCAATTTGAATTTACGGGTGACCCCGTACCCATGAAGCCTCCTAGGTACTATCTTCAATAAATTTTTGGTTAAATTAATTTGTAGTGTCGTGAAGTATTTGAGAATTTTTAATTAGGTCTTTTAGCTTAAATATTAATTATCATATTATCTTGCTTAATGGCAAATCATGATCATAGTTACAATTTTAACGGGCAAAAAACATTACATGATTAAACTAAAATTACAGATTTTATAAAATTGAGATACTAAAATCATGAAATTAAAATTTGGAAGATTAAAAGTATGAATTGTGAATTATAGGAGAACAAAACTGTAATTTAGAAAGAAAAAAAGCTTAAATTATAATTATAATTTTCTTTTAATTCTTATCTGCAATTTTATTTTTCTAATTTTTTCGTGTGATTTAGTCCCTAAATTTTAAAAATCTACAATTTTGATCAAATATTTATAATTATTTTTCATATATTTTAATTAATTAAATTATTATTAATAATTAAATATTAATTTCTACCTTATCATAATACTAGCACATTAATCAATTGTTAAGTTAAAATGTCAACGTATACGAAATTAAGAATTAAACAAAAATTTACATTTTTCTAAAAACTGAAGACTAAAATTGCAGGAAAAAAAAATCATAAATTAAGAATTAAAAAAAACCAAAATTATAGTTTAAAAAATACTTAAATTTACTTTTTGGTTCCTATAACTTTTGCAAATGTGGAAAACCATTATGAAAATTTAATTACTCAATTGGTTCTCAATATTTTAAAAATTGTGTAATTTTAGTCCAATATTAGTCGGTCATTCAAAATTAGACAGAAAATATTAGTGTGGTCGTTATTAATAATGTGTCATTAAGTTATCCATAAAAGAAATTAATAAAATAAAAAATAAAATTTTCTTAAATAGATTTTAAAATTTGAAGAAGAAAAATTGAAGGAAAGAACATCTTTGTAACTTAATAAATATTAGTTATTAAAAAATTAATTTTATTAATAATGGAATTAAATCTACAATCTTTTCTCTCTTAATCTTTGAATCCATTTTATAAATCTTAAAGCATTAAGATTAATTTCAAAGTTGGAGACGTGCGAGGGTCCCACGGAGGGGTGGGGCATGTAAAATTTGCAGATAAAAATCCAAGGATAGGCACACAGCGCACCGCACACTTGGAAGATAAGGTATCAAATCAAAAAAAAAAAAAAAAAAAAAAAAAAATGAAGATAGAGTTGTATTGGTATCGCATCGCATAGACTTAGTTGAGTGTGGGAAGATGAGAAGTGTGAGCCTGAGACCAGAGCTTCACATTCCAATTTGTTCTTCAAACCCTCCATCATGTGTCAAACCCATCAAATTAGTGGTTGTATCATCGTATGGGAAAAAATTGAAAAATCCACCTTCCAAATTTGCAATCAGTCTTAGAGAGGACAGAACAACTTTGGAGCATGCGGCGAGGTTGCCATTACTGAAACATGATTCTGGTATTGTGGTAATGGGAGCGGTGTGTGTGGGGATATTGGCGGTGGTTCTGAGCGAGGAAAAGGCCTTGGCTTTGGGCCCAGAAGGCCCACTTGTGGAAGAGTTTTGGGACAACGTGAGGAGATATGGACTCTACGCTCTCACCGTCAGCACAGGTGCCCTTTACACCATCTTCCGCCCTATAGCAGAACTTCTCAAGAATCCCATTTCCGCTATTTTCATCCTTGCTCTTTTCGGGGGTTCCTTCTTCATTGTTTCTCAAGTTCTCTCTGCCATGGTTGGTGTTTCTGAATTTTCTTACGACTTTGGATACTAGCCTTGACTACCTCCAATTATATTATATGCTAAATAAACCCCTTTATTATTATTACCGCTTGCTCCACTGCTTCCGGGTAATCGGTAAAACCCAAAATAGTAGGGATTAGAAACTTTGTTTTACATGTTTTGTTGATGCCAGCCCAAAACTTTCTCATGGATTAAAAAATCAGAACCGTGAATTCGTATGCATTTGTATCTAAAACTTTCATACTAAATACAATTGCTCTTTCGATCAGTAACTTCTTAGTATAAAATATAAATACAAGGAACATGATTTACTTAAAGACCAATCCTATGCGGTTTGCGCACGAAGCAAAATTACGAAATGAAGTAGGAATCACGCACGTGTCATTTGTGTACAGTTTCGTCCTAATCTTTGTAGTTTGTACTATTTTCATTTGTTTTAACGGAAACTGGAAATTCCAAAATAGATTACAATCATAACAAAATTAAAGATCAGTTATGCATGTAAATTCTATATTCACGAAAGAATTACTAAAATGTTCCATTGCTGAGTCGATATGAAAGAGTAACCAGAAATTTGATTTAGAAAAGAATGCTATTAAAAAAAAGGAAAGAGTCCCGATTATGTTTCCATAGCAACAACATTATCTGATTCAGTTGAAGAATTTCATAACTGAACCGATTAAAAGATGACACCAACAGATGGCTGATTTAATGTAGTTTTCAACAAACCACGGGATGAGGTAACTCATCTCCATCAAAATATCCTTCGCATCTTGTAGACAATAAGGTCCTGGTTTATCTATGTTCCAAGTCGCAAGTACTATTTAAGTGGTAACTCAATAGGACCAAACAACAGATGAAACAGAGAGAGGGTAGCGAAAAGTGTTGGCATATTGAAAGGAGATGGTTCTTCCTGGGGCAAGAGCCTCCCCATCATTGATGAGGCAATCATCGTTTCCGAGTCTACGAAACACTTTTGGGTTTATCAAACGAGCTGAGTTGAACCATCCACAGTGAAGGCGTATATTCGCTATGTTGCAATCACTGGCGCACATGTTCATGGTTTGAACTGTGTACGAAGGAATCCCACTAGGAAGAGGAGGCACTTGCCCTTGATATATCACTGTGTCCTCCTTTGAGCAAGCCATGTCCCCTTTATCTGCAATGCAACACAGTTTTTCAAGCACTGCAATTTGCTTTCTTCTTTTTATTACAATAAAAGGGTTCTTCATACCACCAGATTGCAGCAGCAGCAGCAGCAGCTTCCAAGAGGTGATCACTGTTCCGTTTCCTCTACTAAAAAACATCTCTTCAATGCCAGCATCAATCCTACCTTCCTTGTGAATTAGTAAATCCCTCACTGCATTGTAAACAAGAATATCAACGGCTCATTACACCATATATGAAAACTTTAAAAACAAAATTGAGAATGGATATTGATAGGAAACAATAGGAATTAATCAGAAATCTAATAACCACTCCAAACCAATCTAAGGCAAACAACTAAACAAGAACCATACCAATATCTTGTTATCTTAATGCATTCACACAAAATAAATCAAAGTGTACTGGCTTGTATAAAGGAAAAAGTCAACGGGTGAGTAACCCAAAGTCCAAACTGCTCCTTTTCTTGAACAAAAGAGTTCAAATCATTATGTGAAACCTCATATTAGCCGTTAGGGTCAATATGTTACCCAAAAGCACGGCTAAGAGAAAGGCCACGAGCGAGGCAACCTAGACCATGCAAAAGCTTCGAGCTTTGGTAGTTTCTAACGCAACTTTCATTCTGATTTCTGAAATGCTCTCTATCTGCTTCCAAGTAACCTGCAAATGCTGAAGAAAGAAGCACACATGTTTGAGTAATACCAGAGAAGCAAGCCAGCGCATAAATAGCATGCAAGTTAATGTAGAGGGAGAGGGAGAGAGGAGTTAGAACCAATAAGTAAACTGACGATATCTTATCTTGAAAAGTATTTAGTGTGATGAAGGCCTGAAGCTTCATACTTTAAATAGTCGTACAAAATGCGGGAAAGTAAAATTACTCGGTACTTGTCAAAACATGCTAGGTTCCTCGGATTTATGTGTGTCACGGAACCTAATTAATTTAATTATAGCTCAGTCAGACTCAATGCCCCCACCTTGCTAAAGAAGCTGTCACCGCATTTCTCAGTTTCATCAGTTAAATTTATGGCTTTCTTTTCACTGAATGTGTGCTTGCCTGGGGCTGATTAATTAAAGGGAGAGACATACGAACTCAATTGCCGGTTAAAATAAACAAAAAGGCCCAAAATGGGGAGATTCCTATTCTTAAAGAATTGGATGTGCTTGAAATATGCTCTCCTAGTACTATTAAATTATAGTAAGACATTTGCTTTATTTGAGTTTAAATTGATTTTTTTCTTTTAATTGTATGCCAATGCATAGACGAACGTTGACCATGTAAATTTTTCCACTAAGACTCGATCCAAATCAAAGCCATCAATTGACAATGTTAGTATATGTTCTGAAACACTAATAATGTTTTCTATTGTTTCTATCACTATTGATTTCCACGAAATGAATTGATCAAGTGCGTGTTTACTTCTCTGTCACATATCCACGTTGACGACAAAAACAGAGCAAAGTCGCTTCTTAGATCCAGCTTGAGTGATGCTCAATGCGTTCTTATGGCTTGGACGGAAGTAAAATTATGTTGTAGCTCGCAGGTCACTTTCACATCAAATTACCAAAACGGGTGGGCGTGGTGCATGGTGAAACTGAACTCAAAACATTCTTTGGCCCTCGAGAGTTATGAAATTGAAGCAGTTGAAGTGATATCAATGAAGCTTGTAAAGATGGAGTAGATAACATCATGTGCATGCACAATAGTAGTAGTAGGTAGAACCAGTCCGATTAAACGCTTTGCCTGGGGAAAAAAGAGAGCAGTTAATGCAGTGAAAAATGGTGCAATTAAGATTAATTGCATGCATCGTGTGGATGGAACAAAGGGATCCTCATGAGTCAGAGAAGCATTTAATTTATGAGGCATGCCTACTGGCTTTTGGCTTTTGATATGTATGCGGCGTGATTTAGTGACTTGTCTCACCCATTCGTTCATTCATTCACCATCTCTCTCTCTCTCTCTCCCTCACTCATCCTACTACGCCTCTGCTCTACTCCTTCCCCCACCACACCACCACCACCCCTATGCTATGTTACTCATCCTATCTTTAGTTGCACTTATCTAGACCTCATGCTCCATTCCTCACTAGCTAGTAATTATACTCTCTCCATGTCTAAATAAATTGTTTTATACAGACAAAAAAAAACTAATTAATTAATAAAAAATTTATAAAGTTAATCTTATTAAATAGTAGATGAAAGAGAATAATATTAATATTATAATATTGAAAAAATAAAATAAAACTTATTAGAAGTATTAGTGGAAACAAAATAATTAATATGATACTTATATTTTGAAATGAATAAAGTAATTAATTACTACTAATATATCATATATAGAAGAAATCAGATTAAATCTAATAAATGATGAATATATTTTTCTTTTTATTTTATTACTTGTTAATTTTTTATTGATTATGTATAAAAATGAGATATTGTATTTGTGTCCAACCAAAAATATCTTAGAAAGTGGACACTTATAACAAAATTTTGGAATTTATCATCAATAAGTCAATGTCCACATCTTCAAGTTTTTATATGCAGAAAATACTCCCTCTATTCCAAAATAAATGTTGTATTTAAAAAAAATGTCTAAAAATAAGTGTTTTATTAAATGTGATATTAATTATAAGAGCTTAATTTCAAGATAAACTACTTGGCTTAGGTGTGTAAGTAAACTAATTTGTTTCAGGATAATATTTTATGGATATAATTTCACGCGGTCTAACCTAATTTTAGTAAAACTATATTTAATTTTCTCGATAATTTTTTGTTTCTTAATTTATCGCGCGTGTTACAGTGTTCAGGCATGCATGTATTTGTGGAAGGCGGAGACTGGTCACAACTAGAAACTTCACACGACTTCTTTCATTAATTAATGACACTGTTTTATGTTGGATTCCCTCTTTTAATGGGTTGCTTGGAAAAATCCACTTGAACCATATCATACATACCCTTTCTCTAGTGCTTATCCATATCATAATAAAAACTAGGCCATTTTGGTAAATTGATGAATGCAGCCCCTTAAATTATTTATTGAGGATCCAATTTCACGCTTCCTATAAATAGGAGGGTGCATGGTTAGAGTTCTTTGTTCACTCAACTCAACCCAATCAAATAACATAATAATCTATATATTCAAGGATCCACTTTTAGATCTGTCTCAGATTAATTCTCTAGCCGGCCTTACAATTAATCCATTAATTTAGTTTTTCGAAGAAGAGAAAACATAACAACTACTCCTACTACGTACGATGGAGAGAGAATATCATGAGGATGATATAAATATAAAGAAGAAATTCAACAAGTTTTTGAAGAGAACTCTGCAGTTTGTTCTATCAGTTTCTGTATTTTCTTTCTTTCTATGGTACTCTTCCGGCTTTTCCATACTCCCTCAGTGTTTCAATGCTTACTTCTCCACGTGCCTTTTCTCCATGCTTACTCGCACTCTTGAAAGGAAATACATGTTTCTCATCTGTAACGCCATCCTTGCTCTTCTAGCCATGTCACCTCATTTTCACATACAATTTCAAGCTTCCACCAAGGCGACACAAGTTTCCCAAGAGGCAGTCGGAACTTTTCCGTTCCTAGTGAATGCTCCACTTATGGTCGAAGAAGAAGAAATTGAAGAATGTTCTGGACATGGCACAGACACATTGTTTGTAGCAACCGAAGGAAAAGTAGTGGAGGGGAAGGATGAAGAAGGAGGGACAGGAAGTAGTGGAGTTATGGTGGCACATGATGATGATGAGTTAGTAGCAGATACAATATTAATGGAATTGGAAACAAACGAAGAAGAATTAGAAAATACAGATGAACTGAACAGAAAGATTGAAGAATTCATAAGGAAAATGAAGGAGGAGATGAGGATTGAGGCACAAAAACAACCAATTATTGCAGTCTAGCTAGTACATGCATGACTACGCATCTGCATGTTATGTTGTAAAACACGAGGAATAATTAAGTGCTTCATGAGTCTTCTTTTTAAAATGACAAAGCCGTATGTTGTGATCCCTTCTCTTCTTGCCTTCTAGCTTTATTGCCCCTTAACTACTTTTTATTTTATTTTTATAATCACCACACCTTGAATGGCTTTACCGATGGATGAAATTAAGTACGTTGTATATATGTGAATTGAAGATCAATGCCATATATTCAATATCTTGACAAAGAGAGACATATTGGTGAGAGATATTACATTGGAGCACGAGCACAAAGAAAATAGCTAGAGCACTTTTCTTTTTTAGCAGAGAGCAATAGATTCTAGAGCGTATAGATTCCAAACATTAAAATTATGTGAGACAGATCCCGTTCATATGTATGTGGAAAATTCTACACAGAACCAGAATTTATAAAGTTCGTTCACACAAAAAATGTTTTAGTGGGGGTAATATAAAAACTATCCATACATTTTAAAATTAAGAAAACATATGCAGAGGTTCACGGTTCTCACTAAATAAGGTGTATTTGTATACATTATTAAAATTGGCAGTCGCTTTCCTAAAAATAGAAATGTTGTTGTCGTTAATTAATTCCTTTTGGCCAATAAATTTATTGTCAGGTTTGGTTTGAAGTAGAGTTTTTAGAAAAATATATGGCTCAAGCTAATTAGTTGTATATTCTATATATTAATAAGGTATAAAGCTGTACAATTAATTAAGGTTTATTCATTCTAATCAAGCATTTTGCATAGTATAAATTTCTGTATTGATAAATCAACTGTAGACACAAACTTTCCACGTGGTTCCATTTCTATATGCATTCAAAACGGCAGCCATTCCTACCATCACTATACATTTTCGATCATAAATCATAATCAACGTGGTGCACCAAAAGTACCAAATATTGCGTTATCCTTTTCGCCATGTACTGTAATATGAACAGTATCAGTATCAGATACCGAGTGCTCAATCAGGCTTCTACATACGTGGCTAAGAAGTAAGACATGCATGCAGCATCCCTTTTCAATCTTTCTAATCAAATTTTTATTGACCAAAATTAATGCCATGGCCTCCCCAAGATAATTCTAGAAGAAGGGTCATGGACCCTGGCATGGCTTGGCTTGATGCCTTTGCAACTAGGGAACTCAAACAAATTAATCATATCAAATATGTTTATACCTCTCACAAAAATGAAGAAAAAGATATCATGTATGTCTGCAAGTTAGGACAAATATATGAGTGTTATATAATTGTCACTGGTTTCAGCACGGCATTATATTACGACCATTGGAAAGTATGTATGCAAGCCCAACGTACTACATCCACCTAAGTTCATTCATAATTATACAGTCACGTGGACGTGGGTCCAAAATCCAAATAATGCGAGAGGCGATTAATTAACAGTTTAAGAGATACTGTAGGTCACTAGTTAATTATACGTACATCGTTAATTTCTTCCTTCCATTTTTTTTCCAGATAAAAACAACTATTTACTTTGTGCATTGCATGGTTTTTAAGATTTAATTAAAACATTTTCAGAAAAATAAAAGCATTTTAGAACATTATAAGGAAATTTACATAATTTATTTGTGAATTTTTTAAAAAATATACTGTATTGAAAAATAATGTCAATATATAATATTATTAATTAAAATTAACTAATTGATAGATATCCGTGCCATGTGAACACCTCCACTCTATTTCAATTTTTTTTCTTCAAATTATCCTTTATCTCTTTAACCTTTCCATATGATAAGTTTCTGTTTCCGTCTCAATTTACGACAAAAACATTCACCTCTGTACTGGTTCCTGACCACTAATTCCAATGGGACAAGATAACAATTGTTTGTAATTGTAGGTGCTGCTGCCCATCATTTCCTTCACTGATAGATGAAAAAACGGGGGAACGCTATGATATGATATTGGGCCAGTTTGCTTATCAAGCCATTCCAAATTCAGTTGAAGTCTTGAATATTTGACTGACGATTAGTTAGGATATTGTTTACATCTTTTTTGTTGGTAAAAGGAAATCAGTTATTTAATTTGTGCTTGCTTTAATATCTCTAAACAAAATTAATCACTTATTTTTTGTGAGATATTTAAAAAAATTAAGTAATGTTTTTAAATAATCTCAACTAAACATGCAATTAATAATAGTTTCCCCGATTAATGGGCATTAAATTGTGTTGACCATTTGATACGATTAATATAACGAGTGGTGTTATAAAATACGGAGTATTTTTAATATTAAGTGTTTTTTTATTTGAAATAAATGATCAATATCTTAAAGTACTGAAATTTATTTAAGAATGACGTCTCAATAAATGTTCTGTATGAACTTAATCCCTGATTACATGCATATTGTCATATGTCAGCTATATTACATTATGTTAGTTTATGAAAAAAAATATTAATTAAAAGATCAATACATTTAATATGTCAAAAATTTAAAAATATTCATTAGTTTATTTATCTAATAAGAAAATTAGTACTATCATGTTCAGATTATTTGTTGTCACAATTGTTAAATATAAGTATTAAATACTTGTACCAAAAGATGAAAAACTACCGAAAGCTTCAATGATCCGTCTTAAAAATTAGGACTTTACATTTCCTTTTCCTAATATGATAGTTTTGACTACTTCAGTGGCACTTGGCATGTAAGTGAATCAGAAAGGCCATATCAACTTGGGTTTTATGGAATGGAAAAGGTTAAAAGAGAAAGTAGATGTTTTATGGTTGTAAAATGTCCATTTGGAAAGGATGAGAGACATTATTGGCTATTTTTAATGAATTCTGAACTAACTTAAATGGGGACAAAAAAACTAGAATTGTCCTTTTCGGTTAATCTAACAGAATTTGATGAAGTATGTCATCATCAATTTCTTTTCTGAACAAGTTGATCTACTAGAAACAGCCTTCTCAGTAGTTAAAAGTTAATCTACACTAGCCTCTTATTTTTCTGCTTATTGGCCTATAAACAGTTTGATTTCCCTAATGTTCACATGGGCCAGAAAGATGGTTTAGCAACTAAATGCCATATGTGTTGTCAAGTAATTTTGCGAGAAGGAAAAAGGAAAATCAGATTAGCGTTTTTTTGGACTTAATATTACCAACAATAGTAAGTCTTTAGAACAATTACTTTTGTATGGTTTCTCAATTGGTCCAAATGAAGGTAATGGTTACCTATGTTTAGACTTTAGACTGATTTATATAGCCAGTAGAGCCTTCATTTCGGCTCCTTGATTCTTAATATTATTCTATTAAGTATCTACACATTTGCTTCTATAATGAAACATGGCGAATGTTGTCTACTAATTATATCACAATAGAGTTTTACAACTCATTGTATGTCTTATGTTCTATGGAGTAACTTCCGGGAAAAATAATTTTCAAAGTTTAACAACTCATCTCAACGAGTAACAATAAATTCAGACAATTAATCATAGAACTATCTAAAAACAACAAATTATCAGGTAATTGGAGAGGAAGGAAACTAGTTTGGCCAAAAAAAATTGAATAACCGCATTATGTTGTCTCTTGTTGATGAAGGAAAACCTGCTAGCAGTAGTTTCATAAATCTATTATTTTGGTCAACAAACTTGAGATCAGGAACATGAGAGGAGCCAAATTAAGTCCCTGGCAACTTCAACCTTTTTTCAGGTGGCCTGCTAACATATGAAGCTTTTTTAGTAAGCTGATGGGTGGTGATGAGAGTCCACAATCATTACTTTCAGAATCAAGAGATCATTCTCATCTCAATGAGAAAAGTGACCTCCAGAGGAGAAGGCCTCAACGTGATAATTCTTCAGATAAAGAGAACAACCTCCAAGAACAAAACGTGGTCCAAAACCCTTTACACTCTCAATATATAGATCCAAAACAAGAAGCAGAATTCCATTTCAAGCAGTGGTGTTTTGGCTAGCTGCATACCTAGGTGGAGGAACACTATGCTTCCTTCTCACAAGTCATCAGATCAAGGGCATAAAAACCAATGGGTTTCTTGATGCCATTTACTTCTGTATTGTGACAATGACTACTGTTGGATATGGAGATCTTGTGCCAGATAGCCAATTGGCAAAACTTCTTGCCTGCATTTATGTCTTCACAGGCATGGCTCTTATAGGGTAAATTCTTAGCAAGGGTGAAAAGCATGAAATATTTCTAGTTAGAACATTATTCAAGGGTGAAAATTTTGGTCCAGAAGAGCTTTCCAAAGAGGTTGAAACTAACAAAGATAGATACAAATTCATTCTGGCAGCATCCATCTTTTTTGTGCTTATGATTGCAGGGACTATTTTTCTGTACTTTATTGAAAATCTAGATTTTGTTGATGCCCTCTATTGTGTTTGTTCCACATTCACTACTTTAGGTTATGGGGATAAGAGCTTCTCGACTACTATTGGTCGTGCTTTTGCTGTGTTCTGGATATTTAGCAGCACCATTTGCTTAGCTCAGTCTTTTGCTTATCTTGCTGAATTTTATACTGAAGAAAGAGAAAAAAGCTATAGGTTTGGTGGAGGATTAAACTCATTAGTAGTTCTATGTTCCAGTCATTCCCTTATTTTAGTTCTTTTCCTCTTCTTTTCTCCCTCCTTGCTTTCACCATTTTTTCTCTCTTTTGTCTTTTGTCTTGTTTTGTCTTATTTTTACTTTTTTCTTCCCCTCTCTCATTCTCTTTCTGTCTCATTTACGATTTATTATTAGGTTTATCTACCACCGACCTTAAATAACTTGGGTTATTAGTATTGTTGATGTTGATGTTGAAAGACAAAAAAACAATGGCAAAAATGGTTCTTACATGAAAGTTGTCACTCCTTGATCTTGAGGCGGCTGATCTTGATGGAGACCATGCTGTCAGGTAAGGCAGAACGATTACTCTTGGTAACCATTTGCACCAAGAGACGCAGCAAGTTCATATTTGTAACATTCATTTTCTGGCATTGATAGATGGCTCCAATATTTAGCCGAATTAAGCCTTTAAATGTTCACATTCAACATTTTTCATTTACCCAGTGCCACGGAGTTCGTATTATACAAGTTGAAGGAAATGGGAAAGATCAACCAAGAAGATATTTTAGTTGTGATGGATATTTTTAGAAAGATAGATTTTGAAAAATCAGGAACCCTTACAGAAGCTGATCTAAAATATTCTGAACCATCTTAACCATAAACTTACCTAGTACATCATGAATTTCAATATACATTTTAAACATTGTCATCCGTATCATCTTTCATACACTGTTTGAGGTATTTCAAAGTGTTCCTGTAGGAACTATACTCTGTGTAAGCTACAAGGATATATGATGTTAGCGCGCGCACACACATTACGGAGCATATCATGTGAAGATGAAAGCGTAAGAGAGGAACGAATCTCAGCCATGTAACTATTATGAAGTCCGTGTCTTATGACTTATACTATCCACTCTGTCTCAATTTTCATCTTAGAATATAGTTGTATTTAATATTAGCCTCTTCTCTCAACTTGTGTTTAAGATCCATTCAATTTGCAAGTTCCTAATTTTTAAAACTAATTCAGATAACTGTTTTTCCTGCTATACCTTGTTTCTTAAAAAATGGATACATTCCTCAATTGTCATTATATATCAATATCAACTTAAATTCTTAAGTGGATAAAATTAATGACCTAATTAAAATCTAGGAAAGCATTGGAAGGTGCATTTTGTAAGAGTGATGATATATAGCCCGGCTTAAAAAGCACAGAAGTGCCACATTTTGAATAAAAGAATTTCTTATACTTATAAAAATTTAAAATCCAAAAATTGTTTCAAAGGGAAGTTCCTCGAGCAAAACAACATTTCCCATTTTCTAATACAAATAAAGATGACGACATAATAGATTCCAAGAAAAAAACTAATGGCAACAAGAAGCTGCTTCCTAAGTTGATCAAAGTTAATTTTAGTTCATAATCATATACATTTCACTATTTCTGCCACAGCAGGCATAAGATATGGAGATAAATATCAAATAAAGACACTAATCATTTCCAGAAGTTTATTACTTTTATTTACGTTCATACTGCTGATTCGTTGTACAGAATTGATACAATTGTCATTTGGGCATTAATCTAGATATAGAGAACAAGATACCATTGATCATTGTTTTGGACATAAAAGGATTCTACCTTATGAAAACAAAGCTTGAAATTTGAACACCCTTCATGCACTTAGAAGTTTCGAGCCTCCTCAGTATGTTCTGGCATGCCTGTTACATGATCCAAGAGCCCTTCACCAGCTTTTTCACCATGTCCATGACCTTCAGTAGAGAATTTGGATACCCCTCCAAAAGCTATTACTGCAACCAAAAACACTGTAGTGGAAGCTAACAAAGGCCAAAAATACGTCAGAATGGTCATAATTCGTGGTGCTGCATATAACAGCAAGGAAAGGGACAGTGAAAATGCCAGTGCTATGGTGATATGGTATCTATACTGCACAAGCATTTTTGGTACATCCATGACCCCTTGAATGAATGCTATGAATCAAAGGGAGAGAGAATAGAGGGATGGAGGAAGCAGGGTAGAAAGAGAGAGAGGGAACAAAAGTATGGTTATATCTTCAATCCATTAACGAGTTTGCTGTTTATACTCTGAAGAGATTCTCTAATGGAAATGATTCTGAGAGCTTGCTTGTCCCATCTGCCACTTATTCTTCTAAAAACCAAGATGTTTCTTAAACTGTCCTCTCACGAATAAAATAGGTGGCCATGGTAAATATTTATTTTTGGCTGTTCAATACAGTTTAAATAAAATAAATTTGATTTACAGAATATAATTTTAGACATTCAAAGTCACCTAAATATAGAACCAGTGTAATTGAAAATGTCTTCCTTCGATGACCATAATTCCACCACAATATTTACCTCAAATGTGATACTTATAACGATATTAAGTTTTTAACACCTATGATGAGGAGCATGTTAGTCATTAAAACAAGCTGACATAAAGTTTCTGGTATAGATTCTTTGTCAACTTCCTTGAAAGGTCGATTGGGGGTGCTATTTTGAAATTGGAAATATGGAATGAAGACTAAATGCACAGGAAACGCACAGATTCTTATTCTTCTTTGTGGTGATGAGTATCAACAAGACAAGAAAAACACGAATTAATCAATGACCGTTTGAGATTTGTTATGAGCTAAACTTATTCTTCCTTTGCATTTAAGGTTTCTTTAAACCACACATGGATACTTTCTCCCTCCACGTGGCCATCTCTAGCCTTGACATCGTTTTATAATGAAAGAAACAGGGTCGGCCCAAGGCTTAATGATAAGTCCATGACTTGTTGCTCTATGCTCTTAGAAAAACAGTTATTTGACATTAGTATTTATATGTTATTTCCTTCTCATAATAATCTTGTGTAAAAAAATAAATCTTAAATTAATTTTTATTTTAGTTTTTTAATATAATATTAATTATTTCTTTTGTATTTATATCTCCTATAAAATTAATGATAAAAAACTAAAACTAAAAATGAATTAATGATGGTTAGATTAATTTTATAAAATTATTATTCTCTTTTATTTATTTATTAATTTTTCTTATTATTTATAGAACAACCTACTATAACAATTATAATGGAATGGAAGGAGTAACTTTTAGGCTTAATTATACTTTTATCCCAACTTTTAAATTTTTGAAAAATTTCACCTTCAAAAAATTAATTTAGTATATTTTATCTCATATTTTTTAAAAACTTGTGAATTTTACTCTCCATTATTTGTCCATTAATAAACATAAAATTTGGAGGTAAAATTTATCAAAAATAAAAAAAAAGTAGGATGTAAAATTTGTCCATAAAATAGTCGAGGATAAAAAGTAGAATTATGTTAGAGATGATTAAAACAGATAAAATTTGCAAGTTTTAAAAAAGTAGGGATAAAATATGTCAAATTAATTTATTAAAAATAAAATTCACCAAAAATTAAAATTTGTGGATAAAAAAATACCAAATATTAATATGTTCAATGTGGTCATAATTAAGGTGTGTTTTAATTTTTACTCTATAAATAGGGTTTGAACTTTGCTGGAGAAAAAAGGAATTTTTTTCCCGTAAAAGCCCCCAAAAATTATTAATTTTAGGAGTAAATATAATTTTGATCACCTATTTTAAAATAGGTAAAAATATATATTTTGTCCACATAAAATTATAAATGTTTAATATTTGTCATTACAAAAAATTTAATATATTGCGTATCCTCGTAAAATTAAATTGTTAATTTTGACTTATAACTAGGATTGATATATCCAAACCTACATAAGGATTTTTGGGGATTAAAGCCCCCCACAAATTACATAAAAATATCATAATTTGTGATAATTTTTCTACAATTTGTGACAATCTTCAATTTGTGATAGTTTTAACCTCCAAAAATCCAACCACAGCAAATTGCCAAAAAAAGTGTCACAAATTGCACAATGTAGATTCGAATGTATCTAAATTTCACAAAATTTGATACTTTTTTTAATTTTATGAGGACAAAAAACCTACTAAAATTTTTACTGAAATAAAATTTGAACATTTTCAATTTGATGAGGACAAAACATATTTTAGCTTTTAAAATAAAGATATTTAATCTTTCTATTTTAAAAAATTCACAATTTTGATCAAATCTTTAATTTTACTTATATATATAAATTTTGTGACAACTATCACTTGTTTCTTTTATTTTGGTCCAATTTTACCTTCAATCCCGGCCCATTAAGGAGATGACACTTGTGACTCACTTTGACATATAAGAGGTAAACTTTAATCTCATGAAATAGATGAACCAATCACCATAAAACATAAAAGAACTATACAAAAGAATAGGTAAGTTTGTATCCATACGAAAAAGGAAATACTAGTTCAGTTTAAACGTAGTGTGATCTTAACTAAAACATTTACAGCTTTGTACATTTTCACCCTTCCTCCTGTCATGGCATGGTCAAAGACAAATCGGACTACTCATGATTTATCTCAACAAATCTAACTTAAAATTATTCAAATTAAATGTCAACTATTTTGATTCATTTAATGATTCTAACTCATGAATGCATGAATACAGGAATCTATTTCCATCCTCACGAGTCAGCTGGATGAGACTTGGTAAGTAAAGTTGAGAACAACATATAACATGTCGTAAATGTTTTAAAAATTACTTTTCAATCCTTTGAGTAATTTACGTGAATATATATCTATATAGAGAGAGATTATTAATGCACTCACCCAGTATTTTTTTATTTAAATTATTTATGTCATTTTATACACATTTTTTTCTTTCTCTTCATATTAACAAAAGAAAAGAAAAATGTTATCTTTCTTTTCTTTTACTTTCTTTTTTAATAAACAACCTGTAAAACCATCTTATTTTCTATTTGTTTGTTTTTTCACTTTCTTAATTGGACCAATAAGATGCCAGTTTAGCTAACGATAAACAAGTACTTATACAGTATTACCACAATAATTAATGCATAAAGGACAGAAAACATCACCTAGAAGCTTCTATTATTTATCATCTTGAATCAATCCTATTAAATTCTCTTTGTTGTGTTATATAGTATTACATCCTTATCCTTTTCATTGAGTATGTAAATTTATTATGTTCATTCATAAATTTATGAATTCGCTACTTGTTAATTTAGTCAGTTGTACATTGGATATGCATTTTAAAAGGCAATATGGAAAGATTGTAATCAAATTAGGTGAAACGTCAAATTAGTAAACATTTACAGGGATTTTTTTTTATAATCATTAAATATTTGTAGTCGCATGGATATATATATATGAGAGAAAAATACATATATGCACTAGTAAAAGAAAAAATTATATACATAAAAATATTGTTTGTAGTATTTGATAATAATTAGTCTAAGCAATTAGGCCCGAATATATTCTATAAATCCGATCAATATACGCGTGCATTTCAACCTCCCTATTGACCAACACGTAGAGGACCCAGGCTCACGCAACAACCATCTATAAAATGCTGTATCTCATATGTCACGAATAATTTTATTTCTGTTTTATTCTTTTTCTTTTCTGAGTTAGTTTGGGACATTATATTTTAAAAAAATCTACCAACTCAAACCAACATAAAATATAGACCACAAAGAGGACCACCTGAAGCTTAGCTTGATCCCACTTTCATTACATCACTATCAAACAGCGATTAGTAATAGCAAAATTCGATTATGATCAAACTTAAGATCTGTTTGGATATAAGACTTAAGTGTTTTCAAAAAACATTCTACTAAAAATATAGAGCATACTTCATCCAAAAACTCTTTTGATGGCTTTGCAAATTGGTAAAGCCTTCCAATTGGTAAAAACAGGGCCTACATACCAAGGATTGCCATTTGGCTTTGACCTTGTGTTGTTGTGTACACAGACAGCTGGAGCTCTGAACAATGAACATTTAATATATATATATATATATATGTGTGTGTGTGTATTATACTTTTAAGCAAAGATGAGAAGTTGTCTAAATATTGATCCAAATTTATTTGTTCTCCAAAGTCACTTTAGTTTGTCGTTTTCAAAATTGATCACGATCATGAGTACACTTATTTCGTTTGCTATAGTCGCAATCTTATCCGTTGACTTCCATCAAGTAAAGAGATAAATTATCTCAGAACTATTATTCCAATTAAGCAATTCACTAGACCAAAGTGATATATTTGCCACTAAAGTTGGTGAATAGTTTAGTTTCCCCATAAAAAATGATGAATGAATTACTGAATAGTGAGCTTGTTAAAAAAAAATCACATCAAATCATGAACGTAAATAATAATCTTGTCCTTTCAAGAGTTAAATGATATCTATCCTCAATCAACATTGTATTAGACCTTGTAATTATGTTCACTTTACACTTATCCTAAAACCTGATTGGTAAGGATGGATGTTGTGTATCTCAACACTGATTAATATTGAACATTGAAGCAAACGGTGTCAACAAATTCAAAGGAAGTTTTGCAACCTCTATCATCATCAGCTAATGCAGTAATGCATTATTTGGTTACTTTGCAAGAGCAATATGATTGATGCTGAACTTTATTGTTCCACGGCGCAACGAAAAGATGTATTAGGTAGGGCAAAATAATTGTTATTATTGTTTTCAGAAACCAAATTAAAGTAACTTTATAATTAACCATATTGTGTTAAATCAAGTACAAATTATGGCATTCTTCAAAAAAAAAAAAAGTACAAATTATATTGTTTGTTTTGCCTCAAGAGGGAAGGAAACAGTTCTGGAGTGGTTACGGGTTTAACAGACCAATGAAGTAAGTCATTGTGAGTCCTATTTCTTTGGGACATTTGTTTGGAAGTAGTTTCCTATAAGGGTTCAACGGCACGTAACATCCTTTATCTGTTTCCCTTATCTCTGCCTACCTAACAGGATCTAATCTAATAAAAAAGTAAAGGTCATTATTTCATTATCATAACAGCTAAGACTGAAATTTAAAGATTTTGGGAAAAAAATAACATGGAGAAAGTGACCGTTATAGTCCAGTACAAGGTAGAATTTAAAAGAGTAGCCGGCTAAGACGGCCTGTTACTGTTATGCATTTCATTTGCTTCACCAAAGGAGAAGAGTCATCTCATTCCTCTCTTTGAGGTCAATTCCTTATACGAAACGAATACAATCTTTCATTTTCTGCCTTTGAACATCTCTCTAATTATTATATATGCTTTAATGAGAGCCTCCATTTGTTGTTGATGCTTTTGGACTCATCCTACTTTGTCATGTAGTAGCACCTAAAAAGGAAAGAAACCGAACCAATTCCAAAGCGTCGTGTAGAGATATAAGCCACTGAGTCCTCCTCCCATCTGTTTGCATTTCCCGACGCCAAAAGGAGAAATGGTGAGCTGTGAAGACCAATATGGAGAAAAGCTTCCACTTGTCCAACCAGACCCGGTGGTGTTGGAGATTAATCGTTTGCAAAACCAACTAAAAGGTTCTTATTCTATTTTGTTCTTCTATATGTTCCTGTTTCACCTTACTCCCTTGGCTTTCAGTTCCTTTCTTTCTTTCCGGAGTGTTGATCAGGTGTGAAACACTATACCAATGGCATTAATGTTCTTAGTTCTACAGAAACTGAAATTTTGTGGGTACCTCTTAAATGAATTGTGCTATATATTTGGTTAGCAAGTGGTTTTAAGTTTTGGTTAGTTTATAATAGGTGGTGTCCGTGTTTGATTCCTATTGTTTCTGTCATATTGATATGTTTTTTTTTCATAGATTGCGTGTAATACCTCGTTCTCAAGAAACCATAGGTTTCTTCTTGCACACCAAAATGAATAAGTTGAATACAGTTTGAGAGCGTCCAATTTTAGTATCTTCAATTCTTCATATCAGTGCTTCATCTTTAGACCTTGTAATAACTCAATTTGATCATCATTGCAGAAAAAGACAAGGAACTAGCGACTTGTCAGGGTGAAATCAAAGCTTTAAGGTCAACTGAAGCTCTAAAGGATAAGGCCATAGAGGAGGTACTTCTTTTGAATGCAGTTATACAAACTCTCCCTATGATACAAGAAATCATTAGGTAGTTCAGGACTACCGTTTGTTCATGTTCCTCACTAATATCTGTGAAACATTTAAGTTTTTCAATGTATGAGACAAATTAATAACACTCAACTATGTGTCTTATGAAAATTAACAAGTCTTGGACCATCTAGTAATTTCCCATACGATACACACCACCCGCCTAGTACTTTGCTTGGAATTCAAAATGAAAAACTGATTATCTAAAATAATGCGTATGGAATAATATCATAAGAAGCTTGATTATGCCTTAGGACCATTTTGCCATTCATGTCGCCATAGAAAATTATGCAATTATATATTTAGTTGCCTTAAAAGACAAAGTATATAAATTTCTCCATAGTCGGTACTAACATTAGCTATAATTCTCTTTCTCCACTTTCAGTTGAAAAATGGAGTCAGAAAACTGGACGAAAGACTTAGAGTTACAGAGGATCATCTTAAACAAAAGGTACTTGTATTTCTTAGAAGTTGAAAGTTGGAACCATGTCCAACAATGATTGACTCTAAAATGCCTTTTTTTAAAAACCTATTCGTATGCAGAATCTAGAAATCAAGAAACTGACAGATGAAAAGAAAAATGCATTGGCTTCACAATATGCTGCAGAAGCAACACTTAGAAGGGTACATGCAAATCAAAAGGATGAAGATTTTGTTCCAATTGAGAGAGCCATTGCTCCTCTAGAAGCTGAGATCAAAATCTATAAGAATGAGGTACAAATGGTGCAATTTCCACAAGGATGTATTTACAAGGAAATAACAAAATCTAAGTGAATTTTGCATACTGACAATACTAACAAATAACATTCCAATTTGGCTTCATAGATCACTGCACTTCAAGAAGATAAGAAAGCCTTGGAACGACTCACAAAATCGAAAGAATCAGCATTGCTAGAAGCAGAGAGGATTCTGAGAAGTGCTCTAGAGAGGGCTCTAGTTGTTGAGGAGGTTAGAAATCAGAACATTGACTTGAAGAGACAGATTGAGATCTGCCAGGCATGACTTTCTATGTTTGCTATTTCATATTTGGTTTCTATAGTGAAGTGTAAGTTGTTCAGCCAATTTACAACTACCATAAACAGGAGGAGAACAAACTCTTAGAGAAAAACCATCGTCAAAAGATTTTGGAAGTTGAAAAGCTTAGTCAAACCATTCAAGAACTTGAGGAAGTCATCTTAGCTAGTGGAGCTACTGCTAATGCTGTTCGTGATTATCAGCGACAGATTTCTGAATTACAAGTAGGCAGGCATATCTTAATGAGTTATTGGCATTCTGAAGTTATTGTTAGCCATAATGACTTATTGTTACCTGATTTTGCATAATTTTTCAGGAAGAGAAGAGGACATTAGAGAGGGAGCTAGCAAGGGTAAAAGTTTCAACCAACAGAATTGCAAGTGTCGTGGCTAATGAGTGGAAGGACGAAAATCATAAGGTCATGCCTGTCAGGCAATGGCTGGAAGAAAGAAGGATTATGCAGGTATATCTTCCTTTGAAAATCTTTGGAGATCATATGGTCCTGTTTTTACGCCCAAAATACTACTAGTCTATTCTATTAGTCATATATAGTTTTACACCAGGTAACTACAATAACCATGTATTCAAAGAGGAAATCTCAGTTTAAGAGGGTGTAAACTGATATTTATCCTATTTACTAGGAGTCCAATCAAGAGAAGCTATGACTCTTGTCCCTACTGTTGTGAGAAAAATTCAGAAAAACAATTCAAATACCTTTTCTCGCCTTATACTTATTTAAAATATTGAGCAAGAACTTTCTATCATCAAGTGTACGTCCTTGCATATGTAGGCAGAGATTCAACGGTTGAAAGACAAGCAAGCTATGTCAGAGAGAACAGCTCAGGCAGAGTCACAATTGAAGGTATTCATCCTACTTTTTTGTCCTCCGTGTAAGCATCTAAATCAATTTTTAACTTATTAATAATGTTACCTGGTGTTTATTCCAGGATAAACTGAAGCTGAGGCTTAAAACACTGGAGGAAGGCTTAAAGCATTTCTCCAATCACCCAATCACTTCGAATGTGTCATATGCATCTCCAGAAGCAGAAAAGTCTAACATACTAGGTTTCCTAACAACCAATGGTGGACTGAGAAAGAGATCCACATCACAACCAAGGGCATGTACGGTTGGAAGCTCGTTGTTCCAGACACCAAATATAAAAAACAACAGAGACATCGTAGCTGGGAATTTAAAGATGGGGAGACCTACTAAAAAATATGGTTCTACAGAAAATATGTTAAAGAAAGGGATAAGGGCATCAAGAAGTAAAGTTGCTGATAATGGTGAAAAGGAAAATGAAATGAAGGTGAACACAGACATAACTTTAAACAGATGCAATGATGAAAGTGAGGCAACAGAAATTAAAACCATTGTTAATGTGGATGAAGACCCTCCTGAAAGCAAGAAACCAAACAGTTCAAGCAGGGATGATGTGGTCTCAGGTTTTCTATATGATAAGCTGCAAAAAGAGGTCATCAATTTGAGGAAGTCTTGTGAAATTAAAGACAGTGGCTTACAAGATAAAGATGAAGAAATTAAGGTAATAGTAAAAAGTAACAACTATTCCCCACCCTATCCCTTCTCACACTAAAGTAAAGATGAATTTGTTTTTTCAGATGCTTATAAAGAAAGTCGGTGCACTGACAAAGGCCATGGAAGTAGAGTGGAAGAAAATGAAAAGAGAGGCAGCTGCTAGAGAGAAGGAGGCTTCATCAACAAAGTCAGATGATAACAGGAAAAACAGAAGCGCAAACTCCTCTAGAAGGTTCTTTAACTTCACTTTCTGTAGTGTGGCTAATAACTGTCAATTGTCTTCAGTCCGTTTTAAGACCAACGTAACAATTTTATAAAATTTACTACAGGGCGATATAAAATTATTACAGGGCGGTGAAAGAGCGCTGTGAATTCTTTATTTGGAAGATAGTTGAAGGCAATTTATTTATCAATGGCATCTTGTGTGATTTTTCTCTGTAAATACAAAACATTGGGTGAGGTAGTATCCTGAAATAAATTTCCGTTGTGGAAATGAAGTTTGAGAATCAGTTTCCGTACAATCATTAGTGTTCAACATCTTCCTCTATTTGGATAAGTGACAGGTTTTGTGATGTGAGTTTTACAGACTAGCCAAGTTTGTCACATGCTTAGGGACATGAAACATGAGGAACACTTGTGAAGCTAGTGGATTCTATAGTTCTCATTAAATAGTAAAAGACTTAGGGCTTATTTGATTCCCTTCTCATTTTTTGGATGTAAATATTAAAAATTGTTTTCTAAAACAATCTCACAGTACGTAGCAATCTATTTAGTCCTTTTTCTCTATAAAAAAAAGCATCTATTTCTCATTTAAAATCTATTAAATTTTAAAATTATTTCCAAAACAAGTAATTTAAAGACCAAAAAACATAAACAACTGAAAATTATTTTCTCTTTTAAAAAAGCATATATTTCTCATTTAAAATCTATTAAATTTTAAAATTATTTTTAAAATAAGTAATTTTAAAAACCAAAAAACATAAACAACTGAAAATTATTTTCTCTTTTTTTATATAAATTCTCATTTTCTTTTGTTTTCATCTTATTCTACCTCTCCCGTAATTCCACATTCTACGTTGTGCCTTGCTTCCACCAGTTATCTAAGGACGTTTATTTAGTTACATTTTGAAAATTGAAAACAGCTTTTGAAAATAGAAATCAATTTTCTAAAGAAAACAAGAAAGAGTTTGCCCAAGTTGAACACAGAATTTGACACTTCCACTTGCCTGTTTACCCAATCAACGGTTCTGCTTTGCCAACAATTTTTTTACATTTATCCATTTATGTGGACATTCACTTTCACACATTTTGCATAATAAAGTTAAACCCATCCATAGCCTTTATTTTCCTAACGCATGCGGTAACTTCTAAAGAGCAGACGCCCGATGTGGCTTGTATCATACCTTAAAAAAGTTAAGATTTGGAAAGAGTCGTGGACATATATATATATATATATATATATATATATAGAAGAAATTCACAATTTCCTACATCACTCAAGCAAAGAACCTAGCCAGTAGCCACATACTAGATAACCTTCATTTACTCTATAAGATATCCAAAAAAATAATTATATATATGAATCTAGATAACCTTCATTTACTCTATAAGATATCCAAAAAAAATAATTATATATATGAATCTAATACAAAAAATTCCTCAAAAGACAAAGGAAAATGCATAAAAACTGCATGGCATATCATTTCCTGAAATTACATTATCAATGGAGAAAAACTGTTGGAATACCTAAAACCATAGAGATCAGAAATTATGCAGTAACCAATTCCCGAGACTCCAGCCATGACTTGGCTGCTACCTGTGTAGTCAAAAACCAGCCAGCCTTGTCCGGAGCCTCATGGAATGGAGCATTGAGTTCGTTCAAATGTGATTCAACTACACTTGCCAAACCTTTGTCCGAATACCTGTGTTTCCCATGACCAGTATTAATTCCAAGCAGTGGTGGAAGATCCTCTCCTGATTCCAAAGTCTTGGACAAGTCATTTATCCAAGCGTGTAATGCAGTCAGCGAAGCTCCAAGCGAGAGACTCTTTAGATGTAGAGACCACTGAGTTTGAGACTTGGACTGTACATCCGTATATATTTCAAGGCTCAACCCCAGGTCTAGAAGCTCACATGCTTTGTCCAACAAATTCAGGTTGACACAAAGATCAATCAGAGAATTGCAAAAGGGCTTCTTTACTTCATCGGCAATTGAATTAAAGAGTTCAGATGCTTCTTTCTTAAACTCCCCACCACCCTCCTCCAGCCCTTCCACCAAATATCTTACCACGGACCCAAGCTTAGGATTAGCCTTCTCCACACAATCGTTTAGCTTACCAAGCTCTTCTTTTGGTGTTTGGGTCATAACATTCAGAAGACAACCACAGAAACGGTTGTCTGGACTGATGCCCAAATCCAAGAGTTGATTAAATGTCTTCACAACATCATCAGTACGCCCAACCTTCCCATAGCATTGGACAAGCGATGTCAGAACAAAAATAGTAGGCTGAGAGCCAGACTCAATCATTTCATTCAACATTCTTTCAGCTTCCGAAACATTCCCACTGCAGGAATATATGGTAATCAAGGATGAGAACGTCCAACTGTCACAGAGGCAAGTTGCAGAAGTTTTCATGTCTTCAAAAATCTCAAATGCTTCATTGGCTAGGCCTAGATCTGCACACATGGCCAGAAGGGTATTATAAAGATGAGTGTTCATCTCCATTCCCTTTTCCTTCATTTCCTTATAAACAAAGAGAGCATCTTCGCTGTAGCGTCCTCTACCATAGGCCCTTAAGAGAGACGCGTAAGTCGCCCAATTCGGCAAAAATCCATTATTAGTCATCTCCGTATATATGCTCTTGGCCTGCCAGGGCCTCTTAGCTCTCCCCATGGCATCCAACAGAGTGTTATACATAACCATGTTAGGCTTAACACCAAGAACCTTCATCTCTTGGTAGACATTCAAGCATCCATCATAATTACCCGCCAAACCATACATCTTAATCAAGGTGGAGAAGGTAACCGTATCAAGTCGCCACTTCTCGGTCCTGGCACGATCATACAGGCGCAAAGCCATGTCAATATTACCAGCCCTGCCATAAGCATCAATCATAGCCGAGTAGGTAACATCATCAGGCTCACACCCGAATGTTGACATCTTTTCAAACCACTCCACGGCCTTATTGGGCAAAGAACAAATCCTAGCACAGCTAATTATAGTGGAGAAAGTGACATTGTCAGGCCTCACCCCTCTCTGTAGCATTTCATCAAACAGTTTCTCCATTGCATCCAAATCCTTGCTTTTCCTAAACACCTTGAGAGTGACGTTGTAGAGAATGACTTCTCTGGTGGGTCTAATCCTACGCTGAAAGGAATAGAGAACAAAGGGTACAACACGGGAATTGGACATGTTGTTGATGACAATGACAGCGTCTTGCTCTATAACCCTATCCCCTAAATCCTTCAAAACTAGAGAGACGTCCTCTTGAGAGGGATTACAAGAGTCCAAGGAGTGGGCGAGATTTACAAGAGAAGTGTACCTGGCATCGTAGGATCTTCTCTCGAGTTGTTTGGCCCTGGGGTTTCGGGGGTTGACCCAGATGTAATTACTTTTCGACGAAGACGAGGATTTTGCGTCGGGTGGTAGGTGTTCGGGAATCGGTTCCTGCAAGGAGACATGGAGAAGGGTTTTGGAATGGGGAGTGAGAGAAGAAGAGGGTTCAAAGGAAGAGGCCAAGTTTCGAAGTTTGAATTTGCGGGAAGAAGAAGAAGAAGAAATGGAGGGAAGGTCATGGAAGAGGGAAGAAGGGGAAGAGCAAAGATTGTAAGCCATTTTACTTTACCACTCTGCTCAGCTGAGACTGACACCAACAAATATCCAAAAGGAGAGAGAGATAGCAGAGAAAATGTTTAAAGTAATAGTTATTCAATTTTTAAAATAAATCCGGGAAATAAAAAATGACGATAAGAAAGTTGTTTCTTTTAATCTTATGGAGTAATGCATGTATATAAAAATGATAAAATTAATAAATGTTATAAATAACTTATTTATACAATGTTAATCAATTGATATTTAAATAATAAACTTATTTTAACAAAAGGACATTTTATTACCTTTGACACTCAACACTAACGTAAATAATTATATTTTGGGTTCATCAGATTGATATGAGATTTTGAAGTTCATATTGAGGTTTATAAAGATATTATAATGTATCTGACCTTATTGCTTGATAAGATAAAAATTAACATTAAGAGTGTTTGGTTTAAAGGAGAAAAATAAAATAAAAATGAATTAAAATAAAATTTAAGAAATGAGAATCTCACATAATAAAATACAATATTTAATATTATTTTTCTTTTTTTTTTTTTATCAAACACAACCTAATTGAAAAGAACATGAAAGGAAATTAAGTGCATTTTGGATTTTTGGTAATGGTAGGTAATTATTATAATTATAGTGTATGTTCACGATGGTGACAAAAATTGCAATGGAATCAAAGTATATTGCAAATAATTTTAAGATGATTGTGCTGTCATTGCTGTGGGTCATCATCATCACCTTACAAGGTTCGTTTCCTTCCGACGGCTGCATACATTAATAATTATTTAATATTATCAACTGAGTTTTTTTAATTCTTTTCAGAATGAGTTGATCAACATCAACATCAACATCAACAGCACCTTTAACCCAAATTAATTGGGGTCGGTGGTAGATGAACCTAATGATAAATCGAAAAAAAGCAAAAGAGAGAAACAGAGTTAAAATAAAAGAACGGTGAGAGGAGAAGAGAAAAGAAGAAGCAAAGAATTAAAACAGGGAACAACTGGAACATAGAACTACTAAAGGG
>PYAF01002370.1:551601-562923 GCA_007407185.1 Glycine tomentella | reverse complement strand
TTTATTTTGATTACGTTAGCAAAACTACATTATAAGTATATTTTAAAATAATCTCTAGTTATAATTTACTAATGTACTCCAACTAAAAAATAGTGTACTTTAACAAATTCCTAATTTATATATACATTTAATTTTTTATTTCAAATATGTTTTATAAATTAATTTTCAAGAAATAATAAAATAAAATTATATATATACACATTAAACTTTGTTATAATTACTTTTATTATTAATAATAAATTCTTAATATATGTAAATTCAATTAAGAATTATACGTTTAATATGCATCGCTTATCGTTACATTTATTAAATTCAAAAAGTATATTATATTTAATAAATATGTTAAAAAAAAGGATGGTTTCTTTGACTATTTCCGGTGAATGTTAGTGGGTTTTTTTAGTGGTTCAAGGGGTAAAGGAGAGAAATAAAAAGAGTTGAGTTCTAGTCTCATCTCTATCATTTTGTCATCATCCAGTGGATATGCATGACCAGTTGTTATAAATTTTTGAATTCAATTTTCATGAGAAAACTACTGTTACAAGAATATTTAAAGATAATTTGCTTCATTTATGTTATTATTACGTGTAAAACATTAGTTATAACACACTAAATTTATGAGATTCTTGTGAACACTATTCAGTATTAAACATACACGGTGAGTATAATGTACTAAATCATGGTTTATCGGTGCACGACCTGCATGGTAGTTCACCCTGGCCAAACTGAAAAATGAGTTAATAAGTAAAAAAATGTTTTTTTCTTTTTGAAAAAAAGTGTCCGGTAGATTGTGCAGTAAAGTGTCCACGTCAGGTTTGCAGAATCCCTACAAGTTAAATTTTCTCCTCAGCCCTACATTGCTCCGATGGACAGAAAGGCAGGGGGAGAGAGAGTGCGTGTTGCGTTCTGTTGTGTTTTGTGTGCATAAACAAAACAAATACAAGAGCGTTTCAATTGCTATCTCCCACAAACATCTTTAGTTAAGATCTGCTTTAACCACTAAGATCTCTGAAGCTGAGGGCATTGCCTACTGTCACAGACATGGGTGAAGTAAGACTTCTCTTCTCTACAGTACTCAATTTCACAATCTCTCTCTCTCTTTGCCTCTTCCTCTTACCAGCTATTACGCCCATCTTCTCAACTCTGCTGCTTCCAAGTTCTTTTTTTCTTTTCTCAGGTACTCTATGATTGTCTTGTTTTGTCTTCTTATTTAAATATTATGTTTTTTGCAAAGGAAAAGAAAGACGAAGGAAACAAAGAAGAAGCCAAGGAGGAAAAGAAGAAGGAGGAGCTTCCACCGGAGATAGTGCTCAAAGTTGATATGCATTGTGAGGCCTGTGCAAGGAAAGTTGCAAAAGCATTGAAAGGATTCCAAGGTCACCTTTCATGCATTCTGTTTCTTAATTACTTTATTTCTAACTATGAATCCGAGGAATCTTATATTGATAGATACTATAGCTAGTTTTCTGGTTTAGCTTCAGCTAGTACTACCAACTTTTTGCTTCCCTCTCTTTTTCCCCCTTGTTAGAGGGATCAATTAGTTATCAACATGATTTGCTTTTGGATTTCACAAAACAATAATGATGAAATAAATTTGTTTTAGATGTCCATTATTCATGTAGAGAGAAATCATCATCATTGCATCCATATGGTAAAGATGTGTGTTTAGGAGGTGGAAAAGATTGATAAATAATGTTTCTAACCTAATCTCTCCCTTTGTAAAACAGGAGTGGAAGAGGTGAGTGCGGATAGCAGGACAAGCAAAGTGGTAGTGAAAGGAAAGGCAGCAGACCCCATAAAGGTGTGTGAGAGGCTACAAAAGAAAAGTGGTAAGAAAGTGGAGCTAATTTCACCCTTGCCAAAACCTCCAGAGGAGAAAAAAGAAGAAACCAAAGAAGAACCACCCAAAGAGGAGAAAAAAGACGAGGTAAATCATTCTCTTCTTGCTTGCTTCTATCTGTTGTTGTGCAGATGCAAGAATATTCAGCAAGCACGATAAGATACTGCAGTCAATCATTCTCATTGACTAACGTTCGTTAAAAAAACTTTCAAACCTCGGCCAAAGAAATAAGAACAAAGTCTTAAAGTTACAAATACCAAAAAAGTTTGGGTAATTATTTAATTTAACTTGGAAATTAAGAGGCACATTGCCTGCTTGCAGTGTGAGTGTAATGTCCAATTTCCATGGTGAGAGCTTTTGCCAATTTTGGAGTATTGCATTGTGCATTGCAGTTTTGCAATCCAATTTCAGGGGGAGACGAAACAAAGTGATGTCCCTCCGAAAGGCACACGTAACGAGGGGAACGGCGGTGACAACTGAGAGGGGTTTGACCCCACCCCTATTTGCAAATTGCAACTTGACACTGCAAAAATGGGGTCACGGGTGCAGTACACCTGGTTTTACCATGTCCCACTTTCATAACATTCACTTCCACACACATGACACATCGGTAAACCATGTGATGTAGTCATGTTTGCTAAGGATGTTAAAAGTTAAAACTACAGGCGCTCTTCATTCCATTTATTATTTATTATTACAATGGATGAGATTCACAAGGTAACACTAACTTGTCTGATCCAATTAATACTACTCTGCCAATGATAATAAGTGCTGATGGCGTGGGAAAAGAATTTCAAATACTCGTGCATTAGAGTAATAAATAATTCACACATTCTTAATAATATATCAAGATCAATAGTATGCGAGAATTTTCAAATTGGGTTTGGTCGGGGGGAATTGCCATACATAGCTCATAGGTTGCCAATGTTTGCTTTTAGGTTTTTTAATTAACACTTGAAATGGAATTGGGAAACCCCATGCCATGGCCGTTACCTGAATTGACAAATTATAAGATAGTGGGCCCATACAGGTGCCTCTTTCATAGTCTATTCTATTGTGTGACAACATGGGTCAGACATAAAATTCAAGGGAAGATCTATTAATTTTTTTTGTACTGAATGTTTGTTGTGTTGTGTTTTCCTGCTTCTAATTTTACACTGCTTAAGATATTCTCGACCATTAAGTAAAATAATCAATGTGAAACCAAAGTTATGTTGATAGTAATCTAATTCATATCTTGTGGTTGTTTGAAATGCTCGTCAGCCTCCTCCTGTGGTAACAGTTGTCCTAAAAGTTCGAATGCATTGTGAAGCATGTGCTCAAGTTATACAGAAGCGAATCCGCAAAATTAATGGTCAGTTTGTTTAAATTTATTTATTGAAATAAATATTTATTTTAATAAAATAAGTATTTTTATTTTTATTTTTCAGTGTTTATCTAAACTATTTCTACTTAAAAAAATAATTTATTGTTTAGTTAAAGAAACAAATATATCTACTTATTAAAAAAAATACTTGTATAAAAAACGTTTATTTAAAAAAAATTAAAATTTAAACATACTCATCCTATACAAACATTTATCTTCTTTCTCTATTTCACTCCGGCACTTACAAGTACAACAAACCCGGTTTGGATCAATTCTGCTAAATCCCAGGCCCTACATGAGTTTGTGTCCTCCAATCATTATTTATTATCATGACTACTAAATACTAATGACTAACGAGAATCCCAAAAAAACAGCATTTAATTGCCCTTTTATTTGATTTACACCTTTTATCTGCTCAAGTTTGCCATGGAATCTTATAATCACAAGAAAAATGCTGACAATATACTTTTTTCGATACTTTATTTTTTTTAACACTTTTTGATTATTTGATAGAATCTCATGATAATGCCTTTAATAGAGTGAGCCCACGTTATTTAGTAAGGCTGCAATAATCTTTATCCAAAAATAAAGTATTGAAAAAAAAGTGTTGTGGATGTTATTCATAATTATGAAGTTTATGTTTAGTTTATACTTATATTTTTTCATGTTTTCAAACTGCATCGAAGCCATTACTGCCCTCTTAGGGATGTGATACACAAACGGAATATTTTTTTAATGATAGGTTCACGTGCATGTGATGTTCTGTTTTTCTTTTCCTAGGGCATAAGAATCCTATCCTGTGGCGCTAATCACGTTCCTTTTGCAAACGAGGAAGCTTAGAAGGTTTTTGACTCATTCAAAAGGAATTCGTGATCTTGCTATTATCAATAGGATATCAATAATTATGTCAATCTCAGCCGAATTAGTATATTTTAGCTACTATATAAATTAGTATTTTTAGCTCAAAAAAAATAATACATAAAACTAATACTCCCTCCATTCTCAAATAAGTGTCACTATATTTAATAATTATTTTTATTTCAAATTATCTGTCTGATGTAATATTTATTATCTTTTCTTCGACTTTGCTCTTCTCTCTTAAAGAAAACATTTATTAACATATATACTCTGTAGTTTATTCTCATTTTTTCTAGTATTCTATCTCGATGCTGAAACATTGTACATAACCGGTATGGTTTCAGCCGCATATTGTATTTTAAAATGCCCTTGCAGCTTATATGCTACTTCATCCTAGAAAAAGTGGGGGGAAACAGATCTTTGGACATTTATATAAGACGTGTTCCTGTGCTGGACGCTAAACATAATCAAAGCGTGATTAATCTTATAACTATTTTATTTTATTTTATTCGTGCATTGCATACCCGGTATTAAATTATTCATCTTAGGAAAACAAAATAGTTTTACCAAATAAAATGTTAATTGAAAGAAAATTGTTTTTAATGTTTCAACTTTCAACTAGCTAGTTATTTTGCCTTGTATTTTAATTTTGGCAACTTTCTCCGGGTTGATGGCCTCTATGTTTTGTTGGGTTGTCATGTGAATAGCACTCCTGTGGTTAGAGGTATTTCAAAGATAACTTCCCTTCCCTTGCACCCTTGATTGATTCCATGAATAGAGGATTCTTTTTGAAAGATAACTTCTTCATGGAAAAGTTTCTGAACTTTGTTAGAAATACTTAATGATTAATACATTCCATGCCCTACTCTTTAACACTAGAAAAAATGACATCCATAATCCGTAAATGATAATCAATAATTGCTACGTAATGAGTCATACTAATAATATTGTGTAGATTCACCCAAAAAAATGATGTGTAGTAATAATTGTATGTGCAGGAGTAGAATCAGTGGAAACAGACTTGGCAAATGATCAAGTTATAGTAAAAGGTGCTGTCGACCCTGCCAAGCTTGTTGATCATGTCTACAAGAGGACCAAAAAGCAAGCCTCTATTGTGAAGGACGAAGAAAAGAAGGAAGAAGAAAAGAAAGAAGAGGAGAAAAGGGAAGAGAAAGAAGAGAAAAAAGAAGGTGAAGAAGAAAACAAGGGAGAAGAAGATAACAAAACTGAAATCAAACGAAGTGAATACTGGCCATCCAAGAACTACATCGACTATGCTTATGACCCCGAGATTTTCAGCGACGAGAACCCGAATGCCTGCTCTGTTATGTAAACCAGCAAGTAATTCCGTTTTTCAGTTGCAACGGTAATTAGCTGAAGTAGTTTTCTTTTCAATGTTTTTCTAATTATATCTAGCAGGGTGAGTATGTTAAGGCTATATTCGTTCCTTTCCATAGCGTCCCTCAAAGCTAGATGTCTTATTTCTTGTGCTTTTGAGGTTTCAAGTAGTATATCCGTTGCCAAAGGGTGGGTAGAGTTGCTTCAGTTTGTGTAAGTGTTAACATGCTTCACTGAATTTTGGCCTAAAATCTCTTTGCCCATCAATGTTGACGTTGAAAATTGCATGCAATGGTCTCTCTTTAAGAATTTTCTGAAATAGTCATGGTTCCCTCTAGCGAGTACCTGTGTTTACGATACAAAATTTCAGTCTTCAAATCATAGGCTTCGTTGGAATTGGAATCACCTTCTCATGTCAGAAATCTTTTCAATCACAATAACTCTTTCATTGGTTGAATAGGGTTCACTCATTAGTGAATGTTGCAAAGTGAAGGGTATTGTGTGATTTGTGTCATCATTAAATAAGGATCACACGGGGGATCAAGAGGGAAGGTTAGATAGGCTATCCAAAGACAAGACATGGCTCCTTCACATAATTTTCTATGTTGACTTCTGCCAAGTTGGTTTGGGTGAGATTTGACTAGACACTTGAGCTATAGACGTTCAAAATGTTGACACATAATTGGCATAATTGGCAGAATTTGGCAGGCTTACAACATGTGGCTTGGCTTAGTTCCAATTTCCTAATCATCACATTCCCTTCTCGTTGTGGCCCATTAACTCATACCATTACATGTTAAGACTTGACACAAAATGTTACATGGCTTGCCTTGTTTCTGTCTGTAGCCTGAGATTCCAAATCCACTATCTCACCTAAAGAAATGAGGTTCTTGCGTGTTGACCTAGCAACTTACGTCCTCCTCTAGATTGAGATAATCTCAGGAACTGACACTTTTTCAGTCCTTATAGGCAAACACTAACACCACCCCTGTAGCTAAACCTAAGTACTCAGTACAAGTGGTGATCCTGTGATCACAATTTGTGACCTGCCTCATTTCAGATTTCATATGCCAGACTGCTTAGCTTACTTAAGGTACAGTGCAGAGCGTTGTGTAGTGCGAGGTAAAAGGAATATATATAGGCTGATAACATCAGAGGAAATAGTGCAACCTTATCTCTTGGTTTTGGGTAAATGGTTGTGGCAGCACATGTACATGTATACTTGGACCACAGGGCAATTGTTGAACTACATTTACATTTTACACAGTAGACAATGAAGTCTGAGACAAGCACAGGCATACAAAAGGAAAAAGGTGGAGACTGGATCGGTTCGGTTCAGGTCCTAATCACAGATATTGGAGTTGTGGTACCGTGACAGAACAGAATAATGCCAAAGGCAGACTAGGTGCTATGCACATCTTAATGGGCTTTCCTTTGTGTCCCAACTTGAAGCATTCTCTCACTCGAAGATTTTCCTTTTCAAAAAGAAACCTCACAATCCTTTTCCAATTCCTATTGCTCTGGGGATGACATATATTTGGGTTCATTAGATCTAACCATTAACCACACATTTAATGAAGCAGTTGTCTGCATGATACGTGCAATCTTTCTCCCTCTCTGTATCCTCACTCAACGTTGTGCAGAAGTTATCAATTAAAATGGTCAATGGTCATTGGGGGTAATCCGAGATCAAGATAATCTATCCATCCTATCATGTTTATATACTTTTTTGTGTTTTGGTATGCTGAAAAATCTTACATTGCTTAGAAATTGAGACTAAAGATATTTATAAACACTCTTCTAATTTGATTCCCCAAAATTTCTTTTATCAACAAAATTGTGATGGCCCAATCAAAAACTACATACGTCAATATTACTTTCATCAAGAAGGGGGAGGGATTGGTTTAGAAAGAGATGGGGGATGAAAAATCAAAATTGAACAGTTGGAGAAGCTCATTTAATTATTATTTTTATATAATTTAGTTATTTAACATAGTAAAAAAAATAAAAATCTCAAGCATCCTTGTATTAAGCTAATTTTTATATTAAAAAAGGTAATTCTTATATTACTTTAGTTCGATCAATTTATCTACCAAGTGAGTTTCAAAACATCATTATGAATGAATGATGTCTTTTGCCAATACATGAAAACTTCCATAGTATATTTAGATTATGTACTAATTTTTCTAAATAAATAAATCAACATATCCTATACATAAATAAATTTATAGGAATAATAAAAGAAAATGAGCTAGTTATCTATGCAAAAAAGACAAAAATATTTTAAATAATAACTAGATTTATATGATACGAAATATATCTCAGTACTACAACTTGGATTAAAAATTCTTTAAAATTTGCAGAAAAATTTTCAAATAAATGAAAGAAAAAAAATAATGACAATAAATTTTTGAATGTGTATCTCGCCTCCTTTTTGCGATTCATATTTGCCAGCACACTTTTTTGGATATGATATACAGAGAATTAAAGAAGTTTTTATACTTCCTAGATATGTCATGTTTGGTACATATGAGAGAAATAGGATAAATGAAAATAAAAGAGACGAGTGAAAATAAGTGAGAAATAAAAGTATAAATGAAAAATGTTTGGTTGAAAAAAAAAAATAGAGAAGAGATAAAGAGGAGAGGCATAGAGATGAGTGAAAATATGAGAAATAATACATATCTATCAAACAAACCAACTCATTTTAATCTCTCCTCCTCCTCCTCCCTATTTTTCCTGTACCAAACAAAGCCTAATACTTGCATGAGCTTTGCTTGGTGTGTTTAAAAGTGTTTGCAGAACGTTTCGAATCCATGCACTTAAAAAGGTTATTTAGCTTCATTCTTAATGCATCTAACCCTTGTTGTCGAGCCCACTTCTACAACTAACAGAATGTTAGGAATATCAACTTGATATCAGGCACAGTAAATAGAAAAGGAAGGTGTAGAATTGCGCTTGCGTGTTGATTTTAAGATGTGGGTCTCTTCAATTCGTAGGTGCGAACTCTAAAATCTCTCTTCCCATGTGAATGTGAGACCAAAATTTTAAAAATATTATAAGTGTGGGCCAGTGGTGATCATAAAGTTGTGGATCGTATCTTAGAAATGGGCCAAAGCCAGGATGCCCTAATAGGCCTTGAACCTTCAACCTTCAATAATCTATCTATTATGGTGGAAATGCATCTAGTAATAACTAATGTGTTCTTTTGTCCCTTGGCGAATACTTCATCGTCCCTCGTAGACTATAGTTGACTCTCATTAAATGACCCCTAGAGTTGTAAACTTGTAATATTTTTCACTTTTTGAGAGATATTTTTATAAGAGTTAATCTTGTTCAAACTATATAAAATTACGGTAAAGAATAAAGAATTGAGTAAGTTCAAAATCAAAACAACTAATAAAGTTAAAACAGCTTGTGTTTATTAATTCAAGCACTTGACACTTTAGGGTCACAACATTAGTGAAAGAATCATAACTCAACTTGAGGAATTTAAAACACATATATAGGGAGTAAGATGAAGTCGAACAGCTGGACATAGTTAACAACTGTCTAGTCTTGTAAGTTGTGCGTCTGTCCCTACGTGCAAGGTCACAAAAACAACCACAGGTTTCATTTTGAAAACAATAGGCATGTTAGTATGGATACCTACATCCGTAACATTCATGACTTAGTTTTGGACGGGTTTTGTATGAAATCCATTTATCTACCTATGTATGCCAATATTTGCTTGTTAGATAACACTAACAAACTTTGTTTTGTTTGACTTGAAAACAACTTTAAATTATTAGATTGTTCTCCGATAATATAACTGAATTTTTACTATCTATTCTTAAATATATGATAACAAGTTAAAAAATATTTAAAAAGGAATTTAAAATATTTCTTATGATAATATTAACATGTTCTTCATGGACACATAAAAGACAATCATACTTATAATAATGAATTTAGAAAAGTCTAAAAGGGGACCCCGTGAATGAACCCACAAGTTCTCCTTTGGTATGGTTGGTGCAAGGTCATATGCCTTCGGGATTAGGACAGTTTTTGGCCATTGGTGTGAAACCATGGAAATTTTTTATTTCAATCATTGAGCCTAAGAATCTTAATTCACATACGAGACACAATTAAATTCCCAGGGAGGTTTGAGTCAATTACATGCCACATCACACTAGTATCGAGTTCCATACATTTGTCTTCGTTTTATCATTTTCTTTGGTGACTATATGTATCCTTTAACCCGTTTGGTTACTGGAAAACTTTTAGCAACTTGGTAAACAATTTAGATTTTGGAATTTTATGATATGTTCAGTACTATTTCTAACTTATTTACTTAAATTTAGTTTTTATCATTTATTTATTATAATGTCAATTCTGTTCATAAAAATGTATTTTCATGCTCACAATAATATTCATTACTTATATAGTTGTTATCATTACTGCTACCACATCACACCACTAATGGATGCTATGTAAATCTAATCTCCGCAACCTTTTTCCATCTAACTAAATTGGCTATATATAGATATCTAGGAGGGAAAAAATGTCAAAATATTCTAATGAATATCCTGTCTAAGTCAAATACATTACAAGAACTTCATAGGTTTTTTATAAAAGTAATTAAACATTATTATTTAATGGCAACAATTCGAAGATCGGATTCTAAAAAAAAAAAAAAATCCCGCGAACCAAAAGTACCCAAATCAAATTATTGGAAGTTCAATTTGTGGAAGATATATTTATGTCCATCATCAATTGGTCCTTTACGTGTTGAAACTATTCCAATGTTTAACATGTATAAAAGAAAATTAAAAATTTTCTTTAACCCCACTTGGCTATTAATTATGTTGCGAAGGCATTACTTTGATCGTGACAGAAGAGTAAAGAAGAATCGAATATCACCTCTTATTTTTTTTTTCCCACATAGAATGAAATTTTGTAAGGCATATATTTACAACTCGTTTCAAATAATCTTCATAAAAATAAAAATAAAAACTCGGTATAAATAATGACAGTAATTTTCTCAAAGTGAGACAATACCATTCATTTGAGTTGGTCGCTGACAGAATAATTTAACCTATGGAAATCCACTCAAATTAATGGCTAAACAAGTTGACTCGCCAAACTCCAAAAATTAAGAAAAATGAAAGTGAAAAAATTGAATTAAAGATTTTTTGTTTCAACTGTTTTTTTTAAAAGAAGTTTCAAACTTTTTCATTTCACAGGTGATAAGAAATTTAGAGAGTGAAATTATTTTAAGCTATTTTAAAAAATCCCTTGATTTATTAAACGGACTTCAGTCCACGTAAGTGAGTTGAACTAAGTTAATATGAGGTCTTAGGTAAGCTATTTTTTTCAACAATCCAACCCACAGTTAACTCGTGAGTCATGGGATAGTGACTCAATTTGACGCTCTTCTCTTAGATTCATTGAATTAATTACTAAAAAGAATAAAAAGTCCTTTGATGAAAACAAATTCATGATGTTTGTCTATATCTGCCAAAAGCGAAATTAATTAAGTTAATTATATAACGAATTGTCAGAAGATTCAGCACATATATAAAAGTCCCTTATTTAATTAAATTCAAATTTTCATTTGATATGTTGAGTATAAGAGAAACTAATTAGAAAAACATGTTTTAATATCAGTGGAAGAAAATAATTTTTTATCCATAAATGTTAATGGTTGGTTAGTTTTTTGTTAGTAAAAAAATTCAAATCCATGATATCTTTTTTTTTTTTTTACCACTTAATCAACTTTATAACCTTATTAAAAGAAAATAGTGATCAACATTAGGATTTAGGGTTATAAAAACTTTTATATATGTTTTTTATCAGCACCTGTTTTGTATATATTTTGATATCATATAGCACCTTATAGTTAACATTGTTTATTTTATCCTATCAATTTATTGCACATTAA
>PYAF01002370.1:508798-542637 GCA_007407185.1 Glycine tomentella | reverse complement strand
TCGGGTGGCGCTTCACCTTCAACCCTGGACCCTTCAACATGAAGGAGCATGTCATCATCACCATCTTCGCTAACTGTGGTGTTTCCTTTGGAGGTGGCGATGCTTACTCCATTGGTGCCATTACTGTCATGAAGGCTTACTATAAACAGAGTTTGAGCTTTCTCTGTGCCCTCTTCATCGTCTTAACTACTCAGGTTTCCTTTCCTTTGCTTCAAATTTTACATCTTTGTTGCCTTTTGGGTCTTGCAAGATTTTTTTCACTTTTTTTTTTTGTTGTAATTATGACTTAAAATATATACGAGGTGAGGCTTTTAGAAAGTGTTTGGTTGGTAATATTTTTTATTTATTTCTTAACGGAACTTTTTAAAAGATGTTTTTTTTTTTTTTTCTCTTGAGGAAAAGCGCATGCCAAACAGTTAATCTGTGCTCGGACAAAGATTTTTGGGAGATGGGGTTGCTAGGAAATAAACAATTCTTCATGTATATATAAAAAAATCAAAATGAAGCCTAGCTTTGAGATCTGTGAAGATTGAAGGTTCTCTCATGCTATGCTCTCTTTTTCTAATATTCAAATCCGTTTCGTCTGGATTTTGTTTTATTGTTTGTTATTATCTACACATATATTTAATTTGTTGGATTTTTTTCTTTCTAAAATACAAAAAAAAAAGTGTGGAAGATTAGTTGAATTTGCAATATATTTTCCTTTTTTTTCTTCTTCTTTGGAGCATATATTCTGATCAATCTGCTATCTAGTTGCGCGTAAAGTTAAAACTTATGATTGAAAATTATTGAGTTGCAGATGCTGGGGTATGGATGGGCTGGGATTCTGAGGAGGTATCTGGTTGATCCCGTTGAAATGTGGTGGCCAGCAAACCTTGCTCAAGTGTCGCTCTTTAGGTTCATTCTCGCTCTTTTGCTTCAATATCACGCTTTATTAAATTGAAATTGAATTATTTAAGAAAAAATGACGATGTATTGTAAAATAAGTGTAAAATTATTTACATTATCTTTGATAATTTTTGGCATTTTTTCAATAAACTTTCATCAATTTATAAAACCAAGAAAAACGATTAATAAAGGAAAAACTTTACAATAGTGAACAGCAAGAGGTAATGATATGAAAACAATCAAAGTAATCTTTTTAGAGTTTAATTTTATATATTATTATCTTCATAAAAAAATTACATTATCAACCAAACAGGAAAACAATAAATATGACTTTTAAAATAATTATTGTATAAATCAATAAATATATCCTATTTAACAATTTATAATTAAATGACAGTGTAAAAATTGCTTTATTCTTATATTTAAGTTTAGTATCTCTCCATAATTATACAGTAGACCTAGTGGTAATTAAACAATTGGAACTTTCCAATGAACTACTACTGCGCATATACATATATATTGTCTGACTAAAAAGTTAACTTCAACCAAATGAAGGCATAAAAGATGCGGAATTTTACTTCTATAAGGGTGGTGTTACATTTAATGCAAAAGAATTTATACCGAGTTAAATCAACAAAAATAAAGCGAATCAAGTTTGTCGTTGACTAGTAATTCCTAGCTTGTAATTGGTAACATCAACCAATATACCCAAATTGACAGTTGTAAGTAAATATGGTGCAAACATGCCACTTTACCTTTTTATTCCACGAACTAAGCGCATCTTCAGCGTTGAAAGGATCATATAATGAGTGGTCTTGTCCTATTGTTGCAATATTCTCTTTGCAAGAGAGCATAACTTGAAAGTGAAAAGGTCAAGTGGAAGATAGTATATTAATATTAATATATGGTGTCAATGTTTCATTGGATGTTGTAGAATTGACATATAGGCAAATAATCAGTATCTTCTCCAAAAGAGCTTACGCAACAGCAATAACCAATTACTTTATTTGCTCGTTTATTATTATATCCTCTAATATTGTTTTGATTACATCAGTAACCTTATGCTACAGGGCACTCCATGAAAAGGATCCGAAATCAAAAGGTTTAACGAGGATGCAGTTTTTCCTTATTGCCATGGGTGCAAGCTTCTTGTATTATGCACTCCCTGGCTATCTCTTCACGGTCTTAACATTCTTCTCATGGATCTGCTGGGCATGGCCACATAACATCACCGCACAGCAAATTGGATCAGGTTATCATGGACTCGGGATTGGTGCCTTCACACTTGATTGGGCAGGGATTTCAGCTTATCATGGCAGTCCCCTTGTTTCACCATGGTCTTCCATTGTTAATGTGGGAATTGGATTTATCATGTTCATCTACATCATTGTACCTGTGTGTTACTGGAAGTTCAACACTTTTGATGCCCACAAGTTTCCTATATTCTCTAACCAGTTGTTCACGGCCAGTGGACATAAATATGACACCACCAAGATCTTAACCCCAGAGTATGACCTTAATGTTGATGCATACAACAAATACAGCAAGTTATACCTCAGCCCTCTGTTTGCATTATCTATTGGATCAGGTTTTGCAAGATTTACGGCAACACTCACTCACGTAGCACTCTTTTATGGAAGGTAAGGTTACTATCAAAGCTTTTAACATAAATTTATCTCTTATATGCTTGCATGAAATCACTTTCGATATATATATATATATATATATATATATATATATATATATATATATGTGATCATATTTATAACCAGCAGACATGAAGTGCATGAAGTTAAATCAGTCAAATAGAATAGAATTTCCTATAAATTAATTGCTCTAGTACAATGGGATTTTTTCCGTTTGGCACTGAAATAGTTTCCTTTTCCCACAGAGACATTTGGAGACAGAGTAGATCAGCAATGAGTAACGCGAAATTGGATATCCATGGTAGACTGATGAAAGCTTATAAGCAAGTACCTGAATGGTGGTTCCTCAGTATATTGTTTGGGAGCATGGCGCTATCCCTGCTAATGGCTTTTGTGTGGAAAACGGATGTGCAACTGCCATGGTGGGGTATGCTCTTTGCTTTTGGTTTGGCTTTTATTGTAACGCTCCCTATTGGTGTCATTCAAGCAACTACCAACCAGGTACTATCTCCAATATTCCTGTCCCCTCCACTATTATTTTGATGCAAAGTGGGAAGCAATAGAGGTTTAACATTTTAACACTTTTTTTTTTTGTGGTCACCTTGCAGCAACCTGGATATGACATTATAGCACAGTTCATGATTGGGTATGTCCTTCCTGGAAAACCAATTGCAAACTTGCTCTTCAAGATTTATGGGAGAATCAGCACCGTCCATGCTCTCTCTTTCTTGTCAGATCTCAAACTAGGCCACTACATGAAAATTCCTCCACGGTGCATGTACACCGCTCAGGTATTTCAGCTTCAATTCTCCTAATCCAAGTATTTTTTTTTTTTTTTAAAATTTTCTCATTACTTATTTGATTTTGTTTTGTAATTTCGAAACAGCTGGTGGGAACTCTAGTTGCTGGTGTAGTGAACCTGGCAGTGGCTTGGTGGATGTTGGATAGCATTAAGGATATCTGCATGGATGATAAACTTCACCATGACAGTCCTTGGACATGCCCTAAGTACAGAGTGACTTTTGATGCATCAGTTATATGGGGTCTGATTGGACCAAAGAGGCTATTTGGACCTGGTGGGCTGTACAGGAACCTTGTGTGGTTATTCCTGATTGGAGCAGTGCTGCCAGTTCCCATTTGGGTGTTGAGCAAAATCTTCCCTGAGAAGAAATGGATACCACTGATCAACATACCAGTTATAACCTATGGCTTTGCTGGAATGCCACCAGCAACTCCAGCCAATATTGCAAGCTGGCTAGTGACTGGAATGATCTTCAATTACTTTGTGTTCCGCTACAACAAACGCTGGTGGCAGAAGTACAATTATGTACTATCAGCAGCACTGGATGCAGGCACAGCTTTTATGGGTGTTTTAATATTCTTTGCCCTGCAAAATGCTGGCCATAATCTCAAATGGTGGGGAAGTGAATTGGACCATTGCCCATTGGCCGCTTGCCCAACTGCACCAGGAATTGAGGTTGAGGGCTGTCCAGTATTCAAATAGAGAAGAACCATAATGATAATGGGTTTAGCTTTTTCTTTCTTTTTTGTATGTTTGGGGGGACCAAGTTAGGCTGAGAGTATAGCTATAGGGTGAAAGGAATAACCAATTGCTCAGCAATTCTGTAAATGACTAAATGCTTTGCTTGTCATTGTGGAGGGTTTTCGTTTTTTTAACCTGTGACATATATGCCTCATAACAAATATGCGGTTCGTTGGTAATGGAACAAAGTATTCTGATACATTTTTAGGACTTGAAAAAATTCACCTGCACTTTAGAAACTGTTTTAGACACGTAATTGCGGTTTTGTGGCCTTTGAAGAAAGAGAGCCATTGATTAAGAACACATACTTGCTAGCCTTGTTTTCTTCCTTTCTCCCATCCCGCAACCCCACCACAAAATCAACCTTGACCAGGTTTCACACAACGAGATATAGGTAATAAGATAAAACGGAAAGAGCATATAGATGAGTATTATTAACTCATTTTTTTAATACACTCTTTTAAACATACTTTTTTTTTTTTTCATTCTGTGATATTAATTAAAACTTATCAAAAACTATAAAATCATAAGTAAAATTCAATAAATAAATAAGAAGTGAAATTCATAAAAAATTATGATTTCTAATAAATTTTAGATGATAATAAATAAGATGTTAGAGAATAAGTAAATAGCATTTTTCTAATACTCCCATTTAAACATGATTAATAAGTCATTCTTGGAATTCGTACGTGTTACTGTTATATTGTAGCATTAGGTAAAATCCTTCTCTAGACTTGCACCATTTTAGAAAACAAATATGAAGTGTTTAAGTTACCCAGATGCGAAATATGAAACTTAATTACACCACACTATAAGTAAAAGCCTGATTTTTTTTCCATCAGAATTCAGAAGAAAACTCCTTAGCACTCCATCAAAGGCAAAACTTAAAGGCCTAAACTAATTCTATATTCAAGATCTCGTTGATCATTAATATTCCACTTTGCCAGTCCTCAATAATATCCCAATTCCCAAATAAAAAAGTTGAAACAGAAATGCCTGAGCATTGGAATAACTGCATCCAACACTGCATAAGGTAAGCAAAGGTGGACACTATAGATGTGGATTCTTAACAATTGAATAGATTTATTAGAGAGAGACACAACAAACGAGTTTCACTGGATTTTTAGATAGCAGAAAATTTGTGCATCCATCTCTCTCTAGAAATTACATTTGAAGTTTCCACGGGTTTCATTCAAATTGTAAGAATTACGAAAAGCATCAACGAACAAATTCCAAAACACCTTCCCAGTAATTATCAGATTGAAAAGTAAGCAGCGAGCATCATGTTATATTCATATTTAAGCTTTTATATGACAATATAGGCGAACATGAATGCACGTGTTAAACTACGAGGCCAATATATTTAAAATAATAATTAAAAAAAAAACTCTTTCTCCCAGCAAGATAAAAAAGACAAAGAAAACTCTGTTTTGCTACTCCGGGTCAATTCAATGGAAACAAATCATTTGACCAAGAAAGAAGGAAACGAATCACAAATACTCCTAGAACATGCTTAGACACGGAATAGAGCACCAAACCCAACCATCAGGGTACGCAGAAAATTAGAAAATAAAAAAGGGAACGAAAAAAAAATGCTAAAACAGAAAATGCATGTGGTGGTTATCCTATCAAACAAATTGCTCTTCCAACTATATGTAATAAAAACCTGTTATAAATTATTTTTATCCTTTGAATCACGCAACCAAAATTCCTAAAGAGAAGCATCACCAACTATTTAAGAATTGGAACTAAATTGTCTGATGATTGTCCATCAAGCAATGCATTATATAATACAATTTGGCTTTCGTGTAGTGATCCTTATGTAGCTTCTCATTTCTCTCCTATAACTATACTACATGAAGCTCTATAAACAAATAGAAGGCGCTAAAACTGTGCTCTATGTCATTTATGTTTATGGTTTACCTTGCAACGACTTGTACAGTACCACAGTGACATATTTGGCTAGAAACCGATGAGTTGTACCAAGGCCAACCACTGAAGGACTGCTCTTTCCTTTCTGTGTGTAAAGATGATTCAGCACTCCATGTCGAGGTCTTGACATAGGAGGTTGGATTTCCATATTTGTTGCAGGTACATTTTAGCAGTGTCATTTGCGAGAGTGGAGGAACTAATGGTGGCTCCTTAGAATAATCTTCAGAACTAAGATGTAAGTTATCATAACTTGAGTCTGGTGATTGAGGAGGCTCAAAACTAGAGATGCTTCCAATGTCTTCAGGAACATAATCCTACATATATCTTAGATAAAATTGTTACTCTCATTGTAGACATCAATGGCTTTCAGCAGTAAAATAATGCAGACACTTAATTTTAACCATAGAGGATATTCTACAAGATTAATTAATGGCTACCATTTACGTGTTACTTCAGTGTCATCAGATTATTTGAAAAATAAGTAGCTATATAAAAAATGAAACAAGTCAAATAACAATATGGAAAACTATTCTACAACTATTGCAAAAACCAATTCATGCACATTAAAGGTAGCTATCCGATAATTAAAGAAGACTTCCACAGTTACCCAGTTACCAAGTGAAGCAAAAGTACCAAGAAGAGGCTAGAAATAGACCGCAATTGAGGTGGGGGCTAGGAGTGGCCGCAATAAGGTGGCTTTCCCACACTGTTAGCCTCCAAAAGAAATAACAAAACATGAATTATCATCTCATCAGCCCGGTTGACTTCCCTTCACGAGTCAAAATGAATGGAAAATATTTACATGAGACTAAAGTTATGACAAGGCATTGGTAGTATACTACTAGTATATGTTGGGACACATTGAAAAAGTATGTCCCTGAAATGAGTTTGGGATCATGTGCATCTGTAAACAAAATTCTTGCAAGAAGATAAGGGACATGCAGTCAAAGATTGTGAAAAGGCAGAAAATAAAAGACGTCCAGCGGTCCAGGGAGAAAGCTCAACCCTAGGACTATGTTAGACCAAGAAAAGGGCACCAACTCCCCAAAATGAACAATTGTTTGTACTCTAAAAGGAGAGAAAAGTGCATTCTTTATATGCCAAGTTTCTGAAAAATAATAAGGCTTTCCCTTCACAATTTAGAGCATGTTTGGTTTGCAATTGCAAAATTAAGTTTCAGGCAAAAGTAATTTTGCCAACAGATCTAGACTCTTGCTTTTGCATTCATTTTGTTTTTATCCATTAAATTTGCATTGGAACACGCACCACAACATTTCCAACTGCAAACCAAACATGCACTTAATCACACTGGATTCATTTTTTTGCACAAGTCTAGCCATGTTAAGTTAATAATCCCTAACATAAGCATAATTTTTTTCCCAAAGACGAAAAAATTCATCATATTAAAATGAATATAATTATCATCATATATCAATTTTGTTAAGAGGGCGAGCTTTGGCACAGTGGTAGAGTAAGATATTCGAAAAACAGTAAAGCAAAAAGAAGTTGGGGATGGGGGTTTGCATCAAACAGGTAGTGTGCTGTGCGAGGGCGGTGCAACATTGAATGAGATAGATACCTGAGGAGCAAATAAGAGGGGGGAATGGGTAGCCGCAGGGGTGGTGGGAGGAGACTGAGGCATGGCGCTCTTATCAGTTACAGTTGCTTCTTCTTCACGAGTCATGTTCACATTGCCCATCCTCAACTCCAAGCAAGAGAAGAATGAAAGGAAAAAGTTGCGACTTAAAGAATAATAATAAGAAGCCAAGCACTCGTGTTCGTCTAATTAATAATAATCAATTAATACTAGTAAGAATATTCTCCGACGAGTTTGGATTTGGAGGGGTGAGCAACAGAACAGCATCATCACCTCTTTTCTTCCATTCAGATATACATACGTACTCTTCGCTGTTCGCTACTTAATGTCGTCAAATTTCTACAATATCCTTCAATCGTAACATTTTTTAAACAAATGTAAAATATTAATTACTTTATTAGTTTTGCGGACTTAAAAAACAAGAAATAATAATGAATCATTATTATTACTATTTTTAACTTTTTCATTGTTTGAAAATTAACTTACAGAAGTAAATAAATCATAAGCTACCATTTTTGTTTTAAAGCCAGAAGCAAACAATTACTACATCATTAGAAATAGAAATAGATAAATATATTTATAATTAAGATAGTAATGGTGATACAAATATATTAAATCTTACATTAATATAAGATAATCTTTATATATTATGTCACTTTTCTGTTTCATATTTTTTTAAAATTTAATTAGAATAAACTAATGGTATAAATATTTTTAAACTATAATAGAATATTATATATAATAAGAATATTCAATCTTGTAATAATTACTTTAATAGTCATATTTTAAATAATTTATAATTAGTTGACAATAATTATTAATTTGTGTAACTAACAACACGTCATCACTTAGACTTACAACAAGAATTTTACACAAAATTTTTAAAATTTTAAAGATCCAACGTAAAACATATTTTTAAAGATCAATTACAAAATTAAGATATATTTCAGGAATGTTTAACATATTTAATAAAACTATTTGTGTTTTTATATTGTATTAAGGATTCTTAAGCTTCACGGAATTAAATTGCTCCTCTTATATCAAATCAAAACATGACAATAAATTATACATACATGTATCATGTGAATGATTATAAGGCTAAAACCACACACTTTACTTTCTCCCCGATCGAGGAGGAAATGTTTAAAGTTGGTATGCTCAACTCATTTTCGAAATAGACAATCGATACTTATTAGATGAATACCCATCAAATAAGGAATAGAATAGTTCAGCTCCAAAAAAGAGAGAAACAAGAACTTGGAAGCATAAAGGTATCAACGACGATTCATCAATGCAGTCTTTCAGTGACACCACGATTCCCTTTTGACTTCGTTAGCCAAGACAAGATTGATAGGTACACATACTGAAAGAGGGGCCATGCTGGATCCACTATCTACGGGTCCAGTCCACTGGGTCCGTGGCATGATGATTAAATGCTACGTTTGGCTATATGCAGAACCATAACCGTCCTTTTTTTTTTATTCCAAGGAGAAAGGGTTTTTCAACTTTCAACGTGGAAGAAGGCAAAACATCGACACTAGAATTTGTGCTCTTCTTCTGAATATAAATGCTTCATAGACAACCCTTAGTTATACAAAATTGCGAAACTAGAATGCACATCCATTGAATTGTATGAGAGAATTTGTACAGAAATGTGTTTCCTGACCTGTCTATCCCTGCATGGAATCTTGATACAATCCTAATTGTTTGCTTGTTCACGCTATAAAACACATTCACCCAAAAACTCTTGTAGTTCAATGTGAATTTGAGCGTCTAGTGAGTTTGACAACAGGTGACTTGAGGTTATTTGGACTGGGGATATGCCTATTTAAAAAGTGTGTCATTCTTTGACTGTTCTTGCCTCAATTTGAAGGGTGGTACCAATGTGCTTAGCTAGATTCGTCAGAATAATCTAGAGACTGCTATGCTGCCTTCCACGGCCAGGGGCCCACGAATTCTTCATGGCCTTTTGACACCTTCCTTCCAGAAATGCATTAACGTTCATCTGCCTCGGCCATCACATTAAATTAAGATCAGTGGCGAGATCCTAACTGGCTCGGTGGGCCATTACCTCGGTTATTCATGGGTCAGACCTCAGTCTTTGGTCCCTTGGCCTCGGTAAGATGGTTCCCAGTTTCTCAAGCGTCAAACCTAAAAGACGTAGGAGATTACTCAATTGAACATTCACTAAAATCTAAAGGGATGTGATATTTTTTGTGTGTGTATAGAGTTGCATACTTATCATGATTCAAATTAGCAATTAAAGAAAATAGTACGTCAAATCTTTTAAGATATATGTAAGGCGCGGCTTGTATTGTTGTTACCTGAAATGATCAAGGAGTTTCTTGAAACGTCCTATTCCTGATTTCCTTGATCTAATGCAATACGTACAATTCCTAATGGCAAGGAACAATCACCGTGATTTGGCTAAATTACTAGAAGACAAAATTACAATATATATCTTGCTTGACAAGAGATAAAGTAGTATAGACTATAGACATTTGATCCTCAATTATGGATGGTCACGTATTGAGCTACAATCTTTACTGCTCATAACCAAGACTATAGCTTGAATATAATGTGTTAAGTTCATCTGCGGTTCCTTGAACTATTTGACAAGTTTCAGTTAATTGGATCATTTAATTTGTATTTATTTTTAATTAGGTCCATCGGATAAATTCACAGCCTCGGGAGCCCACCAGAAAATTATGGACAAGCCCTGACTTCTCAATAATTACTGTAATTCTTAGGTTGGTGCATACAAGATTTTTGTGGTTGAGCAGTGCCGGTCTCTGCTAAGTCTGATAACTTGCAAATATTAAGGAACACAATTCAGATAATTTTTTCAACAAATATTCATATTATGTGACCAAATAATAGTGGTCTTCGTCGATCTTCACACAACAATGTAACAACTTACGCAAGTCTCAAATTTGAGCCGCGTATATGCTTTACAAAGTGATGTATACAAAATGCAGTAATGTATGTGTAGTATGTATGTACCCATGCAACCCAATACTGTGACTATAAGCGCCGTCCAAATGAGCCATGCATGGTACTCTGCATGGTCTTAATTATATATGTTAGATCCTTATGTTTCCGGCATTGTAGTTGCGGATGCCATTCCCAAAGGAAGAGAGAGTAAGTCCCTTGTGTTTCTTCATCACATGAGCTGCCCGACAAAGTGATGCCTTTGGAATCCGATGAATTTTCACTGTGCATACCTTTTCCAAGTTAGGAATTGCATGAAGGTGGGAAGGGAGGTCGATCATAAAGTCTCCAAATTCATCAGTTACACCCCTTGCTACCATTGACTTCCCCTTCCACTTCCTCCCATGGCTCTGGCAGTTCACAGCAACAGAAGCTCCTGCATCAAATCATAATATAAATTAACCATTTTTAATTTGCAGGCAAATGAAATTTCGTGTATTCATTTGGAAACTGATCGATAATATCCAATGCATACACTACTAAAAATATATTATATATACATATGATGATGAGAAGGCGAATAATTCTGCACATGATTAGTGAACCACCGCACGTATGACGCATGAAATATCATTCGTAGTGTACAGAAAACTATCAGGGGACTTAACATTGTTGTCAACTTAAATGTCATATGGTTGTCTTACAATAACTTATTTTGAAACTCTCTTTATATTAGGTATGGTAATTCATATCATATGTTACTAACAATGTGTTATTGTCCGTGATATTAACAAATAAAATGTCACAAGCTAGGTTGCGTTGTTTACTTATTTTCTTTTTTTGGAAATGATCAATTGCTGGTCTGTACGTAAATTATTATTATTATTATTATTATTATTATTATTATTATTATTATTATTATTATTATTATTATTATTATTTATGAGAGATTCATATAATAGACCTTATAAGAAAAGAAGGTGTGAGAAAGGGAATTGAATAAGCTAATGGGAATGAAAAGTGATTGGAATATTTTGCAAAGATCAAAGGGGCACCCATAATTCATGTTTGCTAACTTAAGATTTTGAAGATATGAGCTTCTACATTTTGCAAATTAATCTTTAATTAGTAAGAAAATATGTTTCGTTAACTTGCATGTGTATGATCTCCACATCACTAATAAAAAAACATTGACAAAAATAACTGAATAAAAACCCACTAGAAAGTTCAATGCAAATTCTATCGTGCACATCAATATTACACTTCACAATATAATTGAATTATATTTTTTTTAGTTCCCATAAATCACAACTTATTTTCCCTTGACGTACCATTATTATTACATAACTTGAGGTAAACAAGAATTTTCCTTCCCCCACCATTTGACAGAAAAGGTTGGGAATCACTGTCTATATTTTATCTCTGGCATCAATTAATTTGTTTTTTCATTTATGCTACAATCAAACACAGACAGCTGATCAATAATGTCCAATGCGGTTTAGTGAATTAGAATCAAACCTAGCTCGTATTGTTTTTAGAAGAAGAAAGTTTACCAAACAAGCTTTTGCTTTGCCACCAAACAATGGAACACCAACTACCGCAAATCTTCACTTTAATTTTTAGGCAACAGTGTTTTCTTGGGTGCAAGAATCTTAACCCAGCCAACTTAATTTCTAATATATATATATATATGTATGTAATTATGTATATGTATATATGTGTGTTTGTGTGTATTTATATCTTAGTTTGATGTACTCAATAATGCAATAGGCAAGTTCATAATTAGCAATTAGCTTGCTAATTAATGAAGTTAATTAATATGGAGAATCGGAAACTATATATATATATATATATATATATGTTGCAATACTAAACTTGATCATTAATTGGAATTAAGGAGAAAGATATATTAGTTTAGAAATCCATGGCCAGATATATATATATATATATATACCTTGTACTGGCCATGCATGAGGCTGAGGTTGAGGCTGGTGTGGTGCCTCACAATTAACTGAGCCTGTAATGAGGACTGTTGATAGCTTCTCCTCTCCATAGCCAGCAATTTGCACCACTTCATCTCTACTTGATAATAACTCCAACAAAGGGTGGTTGTTCTCTCCTGCTGCCGGAGATGCAATTAGTACCAAGATGACAAGGGCGTGCCAGCCGCAAAAGTAGCTCATCATCTTTGTGTTAATTTGTTTATCAACTTTGGCTTTACGTAAGATATGTTGAACCCCCTCTTCCTCTAGAGACAAGACAAAGCAATATAATAACTGCTACTTCCTTTGCATTTATATACCCAATCCATCCTGCCATTGCCCTCTCAAATTTACCAAATTACATTTTTGGCCTTATAGGTTTGACTTGGGTGTTTAATTAGTTAACCTATCTCCCATTCATTAATTAATCAATAAAATTTATATATACCTGTAGGTGAAGTAACAAATTTTTGTGTCGTAACTAATCGTTACGTTACTAAGAGTGGAATTGAGAAATTATTTTTTTTAAAAAATGTCTCGTAATGAAATTTTGTATATGGACAAAAAGGAATGCAAGAGATGGAACAAGTTGGAAGTTAGAAAGGGAAGTAAAGGTATTAGGTTGGTGGTCTACTTTTGTCGTCTACGTACAAGTCATTCATTAATAAAATTAGTTTAAGAGCAGACAAAGCTTTAAGCACGGACACGTATATAACATAATCTTGGTGGGATAAGTTTGAGTCTCTATGTCTATATATAATTTGATGTCTTTTTTCAAGCCTGTCCCAGCTATATATCTCTTCTTCATATCGTATTAATTCACAATTTTGTCTAGCTACTTTGACGTAGTCAGTTCCTAACCCCAACTTCCCCCCGCCCAAAGGAAATTAAATATTTGACTGACTAGTGAAGTTATTTATTTTAACAACCACATCAATAAATATTGACCTTCCTAATTGCGTTATAACTCATCAAACACCTCCTTTAACCTCATATTACTTCAGCTAAGTAACGTGTGGTATTCCAACATGAAATTTAGTATAACCTTAAATTCAAATAGTAGTTGTTATTTAACACCAACTATGGGATTATGAGTAACAAGTTTTGTGGATTACACATCAAATTATGAAAAAATAAATTTTAATAAAATAATTATTTTTGTAAAAATCCTAAAAAAAATATCTAAAACAAATCGAAAAAGTTAATTTGATTCATATTTATTATTAAATTAAAATCTAACTACATGTCATTTTTATTCTTGATTTAGATGATTTTTTAATCAAAAATCAAACCAAATTGTATCGTAAATATTCATATTCGAATGGTCATTGCTAGCATGAACCTTCTTAAATGATGTAAAACCATTAGATTCATCTCATCCTTAACTCCTTCTGGGCTCTGCACAGCCCCTTCCCTCCTTCATAGTTGGCGGCCACCGTGACCACTTTGGCAACACCACATCAACCACCATAGAAAGCGGTTGTGCTCTCCGATCTCCAAGCCCCTCCGACAGATTTGAACTGTCACCACTCCCTCGATGGTTACCCACCTTCACTAACTTTGGTGTGGGTGGCACGGGTTTTGGCTGGGTGTTGGGTGGGTCCGGTTGGTGTTGTTTGGGTAGAAGGTGGCGGTTTGGTCGGAGGTGCGGTGGTTATGGTGGATGTTGAAGAGGAAGGTGAAGAGGGAGAAAGGATGGGGTGGTGCGGCGGTCGCTTTCTATAGTGGCCGTGGTGGTGTCGCGGAGGTGGTCACCGTGGTCACTGGGTAGTGCTGAGTGCGAATTGCGGAGGCCTAGAGGGATTGGAAAATAAAATCCTGTGCAGAGGATGTATGGTATGATCCTAAGGATGAGATGAATCTGATGGTTATTAAACATGACTCATTTAGACCATTTAAGAAGGTGGCACATGCTGGCATTGGTCATTCAGAATTAAGTATTATTGTAGAGTCTTGGGAAATTATCTATGTATATTTAATATTAAATTAATATCTAAGCATTACATTATAGAAGGAAATCATTAATATATAGATCATTGTGCATATTTTGTTTAGGTAAAATGTTAAAATTATATTAATACTCCCTCTCTCTATACTTTTTTTTTATCTATCTTTTAATATTTTATGTAGAAACAAAAATATATATAATAATTTTTTATTTTGATAAAATAGTTGAGGTTTTCTATTTTACCATGATATTAATATAAAATATTTATAGTCTTTATTAATGACTAATTTTTAGTAAAATTTATTCTTACAAGTATATTATTTATGTAAAATTGTTTATTTAATTGACATGCTAATTCATAAATTATTATATATAGAAAGAGAAATTAATAAGTATTAATATATAAATGATTTATTATATATATATATATATATATATACAAATTATGAAGATTAATAACTTGAAAATAATTTCACATCAAGTAATAGGTTTGTAGTTAGACACTCAACCGGCCAATTCAACTAAAATGCTAGAGTAACACCCACATATATGTAAAAGAGTCGTCAAAATGTGTTGAAACTTGTGGGTCAACCTGACCCACGAAGAGTGTAGTTCGGGTTGGATTGATAAAAATTTGCTTATTTTAGTTATTCCAAAATTTTGACTCTGAACATTTGGTTGAATTTGAGGTGAACTAGGTTGGCCTGCAAATTTGGTTGATGATTTTTTTATTGGAATAATTTTTTTACTTGGTCTTATTTCAATGTAATTTTGACCCAATAGATTCCATTTAATCCACAAACTTGTGGTGGTCTAGGTCGACTACTTATAGTTCACCACAAAATAAGTCGAATTGGACTGATCCATCTTTTTAACAACTCACATTGCGTCAGATTGGCCCATTTTGACAACTTTAATATATAAGATTGTAACACACTATTATTTATTAAGGAATGACGTCTTTAAAAAAACTCAAAACAAAATAAATAAAATACATATATACTAAAACATTTCCACCAAGTTCCACTATTTCATTAAACTTTTTGTTTCTTTTTATAAAAATATTTTTTAAAAGTGTCTTAGTGCCTTTTCACAAGAATTTTGCTAAATTATTTTTTTCTGCATTGATGGAGTGAGATATAGATTGGCGGACGGTGTGTCTTAGGTCAGAATGGAGAACAACTGTAAACTTAGTGCCTTTTTTTCTTCATCTCTCCTCTCCTTTCTTCTTCATCTTCCTCCTCCTTCTTTTCCCCTTCTTTGCTTTTACATTTTTTTAAAACCTCTTCGTATCTATCATTGGGTTCATCTACCACCGACTCCAATTAATTTGGGTTAAAGGTGTTATTGATGTTGATATTAATGTTGTTGATTTTTTTAATAAAAGAAGGCTTTACAATTTTCTTTCTGGTCAATAAATAGAAAATGTAATAAATTAATTTTTCATACTCTATCCCTTTGAGAACAGAAAAAGAAAAAGTTTAAATGTCTCCATTCATTTTACCTCTTCATAAACATTCATCATTTAAGTGAAGATATATTAATTAACTAGTTAAAAGAAAATAAAAAAGAAAAGGAATTCAATACATTTGATGGATAATTGTTAAAAATTATATTAATTAAATTTATTAATTCTTATAAACTTGTCAAATGGATTCATTAAGTATGCATTATAAAAGTATTATTTGCATCAATTGTTATATGTTTCAACCATGATGAGTGAGAGAAAATGTTAAAATATGTTATCAATCCTCCAAAAGTACAAGTGAAAAAATGGTTAGTCTAACCCATTGGATCAAATAGTCAAAATGGGCTAGTTAGATCTGATTCATATTTTTATGAGATGTGATTTTTTTTATTTTTTAAGTCCAGTATGGTCTTATATTGGGTTATCAGGCTTAAATGAATAGTGTAAAAAAATGATTTTATATATAAAAATAAATTAAAAAGAAAAAATATTCAACTTTAAAAAAATAGATATTTGTTCATTGTGTTTATCACAATTCAACATGTAAGTGGAGAATTAAAGCAAAGCAATTCAAGTTTGAGAAATGTGGGTATGGATCTTGAAGAAAAAACAAGAGACAAAGGCCTACAAAGGGTAATAAACTAATAATATTATTAATTTATTATATTATTATTATTGCATCTTTTATTTTATTAATTATATATTGGACTACTCAGGTTAGCTTGGCCCAAGATAAGTTGGTCCATTAGGCTAAACATATCGGGTAAAAAAGACTCATATTTCTAGAGTCCAATCAGACCCTAATTACATGTTGACTTGGATGACCCATTTGATAAAGTCTATTTTGTCATCTCTATTTAAAAGTATGTTCAAAATAAATTAGTTCCTTTATCCGTAGCTGTAAAAATCGGATCATCCCTACCAATTGGACTGGAAACTATTGGCCTAGCCAGTTAACCCATCGAATCGAAAATGAAGTCGACCCGATTTGACCTTGTTGGGTTTGACAAAAATCGATGACTCGAACCGTATCGACTCGATTTGACCTGATTGATCATTTTTTTGTTAATTCTTTTTTTTTACAAACTTTTCTACAATTCTTAAAACTTGTTAAACTATTAATAATTATTTTTCAATACTAGCATATAATATGCTCCTATAATATGTTTTGATATTGATAAAAATATATAATAACTAATAACTATTATCTTCATCTTGATATGATTTAATATTGATGTATTTTTATACATCTTCACCATATGCGCTCATGATCATTTACAACTTTTGTATTTAGTTATAGAAAATAATAAGAGTTTCTTAAGTAATTTTAAAATAATCTATAGTAATAAATAATTATGTAATATTAAAATATAGACCATGGATTCATCACATTTTATTAGTTATATTGCATATATTTTTATTTTTTTAATATATATATCCGATCAATCAAACCAATAAATGATCCACTAATTTAACCTTTAATCTAATGTTTCAACCAATTCAATAACCAAATTGATTTTCATAACTATGTTTCTATCAATACATTCATCATCCCACTATAAATTTTCAAATATAGCTCAAGTCCCTATGTCGATATATTTTATCAACATCCAAAAACTAAAATTGAAGATTTTTGAGGGGCAATTGATACTTGAAGGATTTTTCAACTTGTTTACTTAGAGGAATTTTAATACTTGAAGAATAATTTATATAATAAATAATTCACTATATAAGCATTTCCTAAAGTATTAAATATCTATCAACTTATTTCCTACATTGATATATTTGATCGACAAAACACTCTGTATCTAATACAATAAAGGATAAATAAAGATTTTTTTTTATAAAATGTAATTAGTATAATTAAAAATATACTATTAACATAAATTAATAAATGTTATTTATATTTGAGTTGAGAAGAGAGTGTTTGGTTTAAGAAAATGTATATAAGATACAATTAAATTGAACTAATTTTTAAAAAATATTATGAAATAAATGTTTGTTAGGGATTAATTACAAATATAACATTTGAAAAAATGTGAAAAAAACTTTTAATTGTAATTTTAATTTTTCATATTTTATATTCTTTTTATCTATATCAAATCACTTTACTTTATACTATTTTTCAAATTACTTTTATCTCATTTCATTTATTTTCATTCTTTTCCACCAACCACATTATAAAGGAAGGAAGTAAGCTAGGGGTGTCGGTCTTGTCATTTAACTGATGTCTAATTGTCTGTTGATCGGCTATTGCCTATTCGGTGTTCCGTCCTCGTTTACGTCGCCCCCATTGACACGTTGTTCCCAAAATTTAAGCACTATAAATCTCGACACTTGCCAAGTACTCCAACGCCTACTTCATCTCTCTTATAATCACACACACCTACCTTATAGCTATGGAAACTGGAGGCTTTCATGGCTACCGCAAGCTCCCCAACACCACCTCTGGTAAACCATTACATTACATTAAAATAACACTACTAATATATACTATATGCTATAGCTTACATTCTTTTTTATGTTTTTTTTCATCTATTCAATTTTTCTTTTAATTCCATATACGACTTTACTCGTGCAGGATATATACTTCTGAAATATATCCATGTATATTTAATACTACTATCTAGTAGCTGTCTCGGTGATTCTACCATGCATGCAACCTAGTTATCTCTTAGCTAGTCTCCACTTTTTCTTGTCAAATCCACTGAACCGTGATGTCATTTGGTGGAATCAGTTCTTTCAATTTCTAGCTAGCATTTAATTTTCCGATCTCTTTCTTTTGCTCAAAATCTGATATTCTCTTTATCCTATATATATTGCTTTTGAACTTGTAAGCTAGTATATACTTTGCGCAGTTGATTTTTTTATTGATCCGTTTCCCTATTCTAAGGCCTAATCTGAGTGTGAGGTGTCTCTTCCGCCCTACCTAGCTATGTGGTGGTTTCAGTAAAGCGCATAAGGTGAAATGGAGATGATGACAATAGTGGGTTATGGCTTTATATTTTAGAACGGAACAAGTGGCACGCATGCATGCATGCAGTTACTGACTTGTTAGTTACAAGTGTCATCCATGCATTCTCCAAACATCATATCAGAATACAAGGATCTGTCTCCACTACAAACCTTTTCATCTTCCTGTCTTCTTTTGCCCTCCTTCCTTCCCGGCCAAGCCAAGGGTATGGCCGGTGTGTGTTGGAGGGACATCAGTACATGCATTACTATGCACTTCGAAGAATAAATATTATTATTGAACAATCCCTAAGTCCTAACTTTTGAAGTTTTTTTTTTAGTGATGATATATGTATACATACACTCATATAGAATCGTTTTTTTTAGTATTAAGTGTGGATGAATTATATATACTAGTCTCTGATTGTTGAGTTACGAAGATTTGAAACAGAGAAAATGAGTGTGGACCATGTTGGTGCGTTACATGCAGCCAGCCCCGGGCCTTTGAAATGCGTTTCACACTGACCAATGAATGAAAACAAAAAATAAAAGGCATGAAAAAGAGGACCGTTTATTTGAATGGTCTGTCCCCTTCAATTAATCTTATGACTTGAGAGCTGTTCTTTTGTCCTTTCCCCCATACTAATATTACTCTTATCAAGAAAAGCAAGCACAAGTTGAAGATCTCTCACCCTTTCCATTCCCCATTTCGGTCATATATCAGTACGTTTCACACCTTCATTAAAACCTGACGTGTATCCGCTAACTTTATCCATGCACCACCACCGATTCATTTTCAGTTAGTTTTTTCGATAATATAAATTTAATAAAAAAAAGTAGTACTATTGCATACATACATACATACATATATATATATATATATATATATATATATATATATAACACCTTAATAACCTGAACTATGTTTTTGACAGGGTTGAAGCTGTCAGTGTCAGACATGAACGTGAAGATGAACATGAGGCAGCAGCAGGTAGCGTCATCAGATCAGAACTGCAGCAACTACAGTGCAGCAGGAGAGGAGAACGAATGCACGGTGAGGGAGCAAGACAGGTTCATGCCAATCGCGAACGTGATACGGATCATGCGCAAGATTCTCCCTCCACACGCAAAAATCTCCGATGATGCAAAGGAGACAATCCAAGAGTGCGTGTCGGAGTACATCAGCTTCATCACCGGGGAGGCCAACGAGCGTTGCCAGAGGGAGCAGCGCAAGACCATAACCGCAGAGGACGTGCTTTGGGCAATGAGTAAGCTTGGATTCGACGACTACATCGAACCGTTAACCATGTACCTTCACCGCTACCGTGAGCTGGAGGGTGACCGCACCTCTATGAGGGGTGAACCGCTCGGGAAGAGAACTGTGGAATACGCCACGCTTGCTACTGCTTTTGTGCCGCCACCCTTTCATCACCACAATGGCTACTTTGGTGCTGCCATGCCCATGGGGACTTACGTTAGGGAAACGCCACCAAATGCTGCGTCATCTCATCACCATCATGGAATCTCCAATGCTCATGAACCAAATGCTCGCTCCCTATAAAATTAATGAAGAGTACTGTTTAGTAGGAGAACAAGACTTCTTGATTAGCTTAACTCAGTGATTGGTGTTAGAGTACTGTTGTTGAGGATGGTTGGTTTTATAATTAAGGAGGGCTGGGAATTGGGGAGTTAGTATATATTCCTAATCCTAATTATGTGCATCTTTAATTTATGGAATAACTTTGTTTTTGTTTTAACTTCTGATGATTTGGATTTTATGATGTTTAACGTGGTTTTGTCTATCCCTTATTAACGGTACGTGGCAAGGTTTTAGCCATGCTCCAAATGGGATACTTGTAGTGATGGCTTTGATGTTATGTTGTTGTGGAGGTGATAGTAATGAAACCTGCAAGTTATGTTTATGTATAAAGGCACCATTGATCAAAATTAGAGAAATTATCATTTAATAAGTGTCCTCCTATGTTAATTTTAGTCCACTATATATATATATATATATAAAATTAAAAATTCCACTCAAATGGAAAGAAAAGACAAGAAAAAACGATAAAAAAGCTCCCAGCGAGGATCGAACTCGCGACCTTTCGCTTACGAAGCGAACGCACTACCACTATGCTATGGAAGCTCGACATGGAAATTTTTAACAATTAGTTAAAAGTTTAATTGTATTATATTCTGACTCAAAAACTGCCAAGGGTGGTTTTCGTAAGCAAAGACGTAAATTTTGATTCTTTGACAAGCTTGACACGTTCTTTGCATACTTTTTTTTGGTTAATTCGTTTTTTTTTATTTATAAAAATATTGATTAAAGTAAAATGTTACTTCCAAAATTTGACAATATTAGTTCATCTTAATATTTATACAGAATAACTTTACATTTTAATTCCTGCCTAAAGTTGTTTGTAATTTCAACCCTTTGTTGATAAAAAGTTATAAATGATATTAGAATTTTTTTGTGTGAAGATTAAAATAAAATAAATAGCGTTGTGAAATTGAATATATAGTTTTTTTTGCAAAAGAACTCAGATGGAAGTATAATTTTTTAAAAACTGTTGCAAAAAAATTATGAAGATATTGATATAAATTTTCAAATAAAAATATTAGTATAGTAATTGTAAGAACAAAAATCAAATTTAACTAAAAATATTTTATAAAACATTAAATTAAATATACACGACTCCACTGAAATAATTAATGTAATTTGTTAGACCATACAGCCGCGTAACTGGTGTCGTGGTCTGTCACCCCGAAAATAATACTACCATTGTTATGATATCAGGTTGGTTGATGGCATTGACCAGTTAGTTGACTTAGGAAATGAAATCCTTGAAAAGTTGAAATTCTTTGGTCTCTCTTCTTTTGTTGGGAATTAATGAAGGAACTATAAGTGGAAGGCAAGCAACAACTTAATGTCACTGATCTTTTTAGTGAAGTAGTACACAACATTGCAAATCCTTCACAATCCTCCTAAAGGATCATTGATGTTATATACTATATACACTCAATTTGTGTTTGTGTATGCTTAAAGGTAATGTAATGGAAAAGCATCACCAAGTTATTTTGGCGTTCTTGCATTGGAATAATTTTTTTCATCCAACATGATTTCGATGCGTTTTTAAAATAGTCTTAATTTTCATGTTTGTAATTGTTTTTTTTTCCTTCCCTTTATTGTCTTTTCTTCTTCTCTAAAAATAAATCATTGTATTATTTATCACATCTATCATTTGTTTTCTTTCTATTTCTCTTTCTTCTTATACACACAAAAAATAGAATGTAACGTCCGAACAGGAATACAACATTATCATTCACGTAAAGGTAAGAAATTATAATAGGAAGGAAAAATATTAATGAACCTACTAATTAAACATCTTGCGCAAGTAACTCTTGGAATTGGATAATGCTTCATAATAAGCCATTGATTTTTTTTTTCCATACTGTAGATACAAATTAAGGAATATAATTCAAGAATGAGTTTCAGAAATCTGGAGATACGTCTTATAATCTGTCCAGTAACTCAACGGAATTCAAATAGTTAAGTTGTTTACATAAATTGTTTTTTTTTTTTTTTTGGGAAAGAAGTTTTTATTTATTTATTTAAATAAAGAAGGGGTACTTAATCTGTCTGTGAAGTGATGAAATGCATTGTTTCAGAACTGGCGCCACAACACATGATCAACCAATACAAATGAAGGATCTACTAGATCGAGTAGCGTCAGTATACCAGATTATTTTAAAAGAAAAATTTATATGTTTGTTAGTTCTGATGAAATATGATATTTTATTTTAGTCACTTTCTTTTTAATTTTAGTTTTTATAAATTTAAAAAATATTTTTTAATATTTATTTATGTCATGACATACATTTAAATATATTATCTCATAACAATTACGTAATATATTAAATACTTACAAAAGCTATTAAACTTAAGTGTATGACAAAGATCTAAGAAACCTAAGTTAAAATTTCTTATATAATAATCTTATTTATTCTAGACAAATACAACATTTGTCATTATCTCTATAAAATAAATAAGTGTCTACACATTTTCCCTCTTTCTTATTCTTATTCAAAAATAGTACAGAAGATTTGTCATTCGTAATTGATTGAGAAATCCAATAGAGGACTTACCAAAGAAAAATGAGGAGATTGTATTCATGCTTTAAGGGATAATTATCTCCTTTTGATTAGAAAGACAAAGATGATCTTATAATATTTAAACGTACTAGGTCCAACACGTTTCCACATATTCTAATAAATTCTTTGACTTCGAATAAAAAACGATGATGATGACCATATATATATATATATTATGAGAATTAAATGGAGCAATTTTTTTTGAAACGTTGAAACAAATGTTTATATATTATATAAGAAAAATAGTCTTGAAAATAAAAATAAATGTTTGATCATATTTTTTTTCCTCTTACTTCATATTGATTAAGTGAATGAGAAATTATATAAGTATGATTTTTTTAATCATTATTATGATTATTTGTTATAAAATTAGACTCATCTTTAATAATTTTAGAGTTATTAATTATTTTATTTATTTTTATTATTTAAATATTAATAAATATAAAATATAGTTTGTAAGATACATTTGATAAATTATTTTAATAAATTATAATATTTGATATATTTTGTCTTTTAATGATAATCTTATGAAAAATTGATAATCAATATGTTTAATTTAAAAAAAAACTCATAATATAATTTGTAAGTATTTTTAACATTAAATATATGATAATTTATGTTAACTAAGCTGTTGAGAGGTTTTGTGAAAGATTTTTTTTATTTTATTTTAAATAGATAGATCATACCAAACATGGACTTATAACTGCGGACCGCATCAACGGGTGCGAATGCAAGTGCAAGAAAGATTACAAGTAAAAAAGAAGGAAAGATCCGAAAATATCTTAAGAACAAATATATATACTACGGAAAGAAATCGTGGACGCGGCGGCGAGTGTGGGGAAACCCATGGGAGTAAATTTTTTAAAAAATATTGAGAGTAAAATTTAAATTAATATTAAAGAGATAAATAGTAAGCTATTTTACTATTTTTGAATTAAAAATTATATTATGTGTTACGATTTTTTTATTGAAATTTTAAAAATTTTACAATTTTAATTTTTAATTTTTAAATATGACTTTAAAATTGTAATTGAGTTTTTTTAAATCATAAATTATTTTCGACTTCAAAATCATAATTTTGTAATTATTTTTATTTTAAATTTTATTTTATATTTTCTAAAATATTATATTATCTTATTAATATTTATATTAATATATATATATATATATATATATATATAATATTTTCTATATTTTACTAATTTACTAATGTTAAAAATTATTATTTATTTTGTAAATTAGAAAAATAATATAAAAGATTTAAATTTATATAAAAACATTAAAATATATTTTGCTTAAAAAATATTAAATTTTTTTATTATTAATATTAATAAATAATATTAACTTATAATTTATCAACTAAAATTAATTTTTAAAATTTTTTCAATTAATTTACAATAAATTAATAATTTTGTACAATATTATTAATTTTATTTTATAAATTATTTTAATATTAATAAAAAAATAATTTAGTGATAAAAGTAATTATTAAGATAAAAATAACATAATACATTAATATAAAATGAACAATACAAATTAAACACAAACATAAAATTAAAAAGTAAAAATAATATTAATCATCAATTTATTTATATAGATAATTATTATAATTATTTTATTTAATTTTATATGATAAATTTTTTTTAAACAAATATGTTCAGTACATTTTTAATATTTTTATTTAAAATCAATTATTTTACATTATTTTTTAAGTTATAAAATAAATTATAATCTTTAACATTAATAAAAATATTAAATATATTATATAAAACAATATAAAAATATGTAAAATATTAAATAAAAAGTATAAAAAACACATTAATTTGTTAAATAGTTAAAATAAAAAATTATTTATGATTTTAAAACAGTAAATAAATTATGATTTAAAAAAAATACTTAACTATGACTTTAAAGTTATATTGAAAAAAAATTAATGTAAAAAAAGAAAAGTTATAGCATAGTTTATAATTTTAAATCGTAAAATAATTTGTTGTTTATCTCTTTTTAAATATTAATTTAAATTTTACCCTAATATACTAATTTTGAAAAAAATTACTCCCTTTCCTTTGTTTCCCGGCATGCGTGAGTAGTTAATTGAATTACTAAATTACTATATGTAAAAAAAGCAGGCGGATTTTGGAGTTAATTTCGGTTCGGTGTTCGAAAATTGGAAGGGGAGCGAGTGGCTGAGTGGACAGAAGAAAACATAAACATCGGAGCGGAGCCAAAACCCTTTTTCTTTTGTTTTCTATTCTATTCTCTTCGCTGCTTCTAAGTCCGTCCATGAAGAAAGAGCAGTGAAACGACACCGCCGTCTATTCAAGCGAGGAATTATGGCTCAGTTGCAACTGAAGGAGCTGGGATCCAAGCTCGAGACCCTTCCCACCTCCAAAGACGCTCTCGTCAAGCTCTTGAAGGTTTTCCATTTTAATTCCCCAATTCTCCTCATTTTTTTAGCCTTTTCCAATTGAAGATTTTGTTTTCTCTTTTTTTTTTTTTTTGTGTGTTGTTATTTACTTCCTGTTTGGTTGCTGCTGAGTCGCTAACGGGAACAAAAGGAAAATAGAGTCGCAATTTCTCTTTTCCGCTGATTTGTGTTTTTAGGAAATTTTATTTTATAGCTCAATGCCTTGGTGGCCTTTGCTTCCGCCGAATTTATTGCTTCGTATGTTTGTTCTTTGATTGAAAAGAACAATTAGTAAATTTACTATGTTTGAGGTGAGAGAGATTTTTGTTGATTTGGATGAGAATCTATTTAGTTAGGACAACTTTTGAATGGTTGCGGAATTTGTGTGCTGCTAACATTGGAGAATCTGTTAAACTGGACGTTTAATTATCTTGTGCTGTAGTTTATTAGTAATAAGTTGTCTATATTTTGGATAATGATAAATACTGATAAAACTAATTTGTCATTTACACTTCTTCCTTCCTATTTTGCAACATTCATGTCTGTGATTTAGAATGGAATGGAAGGAAAGAAGTTGAAATAGGAAGGAAGAAGTGTAAGTGAGGGATTGCAATATTCATGTTTATATGCATTGGAGATAGAAGGGTTGTTTACTTGAGTTCGATTATGAGATCAACTAGATAGATTTTTTTTTTTTTTTAAAAAAGATGAAGAGAGAACATATATTGGACTGTGGTTTGTGAATGGGGGATTGTATATAGGTTCAAATACCACTATTAAGTTTCATAGGGATCTAGTCTTACGAAAGTATTTTGTTATAAAGCTACCAGGATTTTAGTTTGGTAATTGCTAATCCACCTCACCCCTCAATATTTGTCCATATGCAGCAAGCAACCACATGCCTTGCAGACTTGGACCAGTCACCTTCGACATCAACATTGGAGTCTATGAAGCCATTTTTTAATGCAATTGTTAAGCCAGAATTGCTGAAGCACCAAGATAGGGATGTCAAGCTTCTAGTTGCAACGTGTGTTTGTGAGATAACTCGGATCACTGCACCTGAAGCTCCCTACAGTGATGAAATTCTAAAGGTTCATTTCATTTACTCAGATTATCTAATTATAGCTCATGTTCTTTTTTACTTATTAAAAATACAATCATTTTGCTTTGTTTCAGCCAAAAAAAAGTTGGGATCATAATTTACGATTATCCTTTGTCCTGATCTTTGTTAGACCTCCTTGCAGGATATCTTTCAGTTGATTGTTGGCACTTTTCGTGGTCTAAGTGATACCAATGGTCCATCCTTTGGCCGGAGAGTTGTTATATTGGAGACTCTCGCGAAATATAGATCATGTGTTGTGATGTTGGATCTTGAATGCGATGATCTGGTGAATGAAATGTTCAGTATTTTCTTTGCAGTTGCCAGGTTTGTTTATCATGAAATCTTTATTGAATTATGAGATGTGTGTGCTAATTTTAAGTAATAAATATTGGTTTCCTCCTCCAAGTTTCTGTTATTCACTTCTAAGATCGCAAACTAGATAATTTGTAGTATTTTTTTTTTCTGGATCCTTTTATTCTCTTTTAACCGACCTCACCTAGTGGGATAAGACTTTGTTGTTGTTGTTGATCCTTTTTTCTCTGTCTGTCATAAAATAATGAGAAATGAATTAAAGATAATTAGACAAACTATACATCTTTGTGTCCTTGGAATGTGATGTTTTGAGAGGCAAGTGATGTTTTGGTATATAAACAGATCACCTAGTTGGATAAGGCTTGATTGTTGTTATTTTTGTTGAAACTTTAAAGTGTTACACTGAGGTGGGAATTAAGAAGATATGACTTTGCCATTTCTTGTATGTCATATTTTCTATGTTTATCTTTTTGGGTACTAATGATGGTGCCTATATATTTTGTTTCATGCTTAGAGATGATCATCCTGAAAGTGTTCTGTCATCCATGCAAACTATAATGGTGGTTCTCTTAGAAGAGAGTGAGGATGTCCGTGATGATCTTTTATCTATTCTACTGTCTAAATTAGGTCGTGAAAAAAAAGTAAGTATTTCTTTCATAAATTCATTTTCCTATTAAATGCAGATAGCTGATTCTCTTGCTGTTCTAATATTATTCAATAAACTTGACGATGTAAAATTTTAATTCCAGGTTGTTAATATGGCTGCAAGGAGGCTTGCTATGAATGTCATACAGCAATGTGTAGGAAAACTTGAACCCATCATTAAACAATTTTTACTATCATTAATGTCTGGAGATAGCAAGCCGGTGAACAGTCAAGTCGAATACCATGGAATTATCTATGATCTGTATTGCTGTGCTCCTCAGATCCTGTATGGAGTTCTCCCGTATGTGATTGGAGAGCTACTGGTAATTAGTAGTAATTTAATTGTCTTCCTGACTGATGTTAGAGTGATAGATACTGATAAAGAAAAAGAACTTTATTGATGTAAATTAGATTATTATAATACATATATAAGTGTTCGAAGAGAAATTTATCTTAAATTAAAGTCATATTCATAATTAATAATTAAAAGTCATAATTTTAAACCTTTTCATAGAAATAAATAATAAGATTCAAGTAATATAAAAGAAGAAAAAAAGCATAGCAAAAGCAATGCAAAACTACCTATCTGAACAGAGACTACAGAGGCTCTTCTTTGATGTGAACAGATCAGAGAGCCTAAGGACATGAGTAGAATAGAGACCACAAAACAGTGTGCTGAAGAACTGTAGGTTGTGGGTTGGATGGAAATGTACCTTGGAGATCTGGTTCAGATTGTTTGTTTTGCACAGAGGAGAGATCTGTAAAAGTAGTGTGTGATTTAGCTTGTTTGGAAGGGTTTCATACTCTATCTAATGAAAAAAGGGAGCAATTATGAAATTATCCCTAAATTCAATTAAGGGCTAAGGTTTTTTAGCCCCCATGTCACCAATAACGGCTGTGACAGTTGTTGTCAATGTTGTGAAAATTGAGATCCTATCTTTTAGATCAGGAAGGGGGTGGAAGATTGGATGTAACAGGGTTGTTTTGTGAAATTGAGATTCAAAACCTGACCTGTAAAACCAGTTGCAATAAGCCAAATTTGCTTGCAAAAGATTGCTGAACCCACAATCCTACAAAGATGAGTGATTTCAATCTGGTTACACTACGGTTAATGCTCTGTTTCAGCATGTAAGAGCCCTTAATAAGTGCAAGATCAGCAAGTTTACAATCTTACTCATGATTTTGACAACATTGCACATAATGACGTGATTTGAAGTGTGAAATCTGGTGTAGCGGCCACTCTATGAAAATGCAACACTATCCCTTAGCCATAGCCGTCTCCAGCCACATTACGACATATGCTGCCATAGGTTGTGTACTATTAATAAATATGCTGACAAGGTCCAAGTAAATGGGCCCTTCCTTGTTTCTCCTGTTGTACACCTTCCTAATTAGGGGTTGGATGCTAACATTGATGGCTCATGTCTTTTTGAGCAGTGCCATTTATTTCCATTATAATAACCTTATTGCTATGATAATGATTTTTTTCAGGTTTAATTTATATGTTATACTTTGTGGAGGTTGAGTTTTGTTATGTATGAAGTTGTAATATTAAAGTCACCTTGGCATTTTTATTCATTTTTTTGTTCATGGGTTTAGCAAAATAGTCTGGATTCTCACTTGTAATTTGGAAATTTGTAGACCGACCAGCTGGAAATCCGTTTGAAAGCTATGAACTTGGTTGGTGACATAATTTCTCTTCCTGGATCTTCCATTCCAGAAGCATTTCAGTCTATATTTTCAGAATTTTTGAAGAGGTTGACTGATAGAGTTGTTGACGTTCGCATGTCGGTCCTTGAGCATGTAAAGAACTGTCTGCTGTTAAATCCTTTCAGAGCTGAAGCTCCTCAAATAATATGTGAGTGCATTAAAACACTTGTTCATCCAGTCAGTCTAAAGTTTCTTTCTTGCCTTTTATTGTTGTCCTTTATCTGCTGATTTTAATTGAATCAAACTTAGCTGCCCTTTGTGAACGGTTGCTGGATTTCGATGAAAATGTTCGAAAGCAAGTTGTGGCTGTTATCTGCGATGTGGCATGTCATGCCCTAAATGCTGTTCCACTTGAAACTGTGAAACTTGTTGCAGAACGGCTTCGTGATAAATCTGTATGTATACCTCTAAATTTTTGTTTTTGTTTCTATATCTTATTTAACTGATTGATAATTTTAATAGAATATCTCAATTCATCATTTTGCTTTGCATTTGCAGCTACTTGTTAAAAAGTATACAATGGAGAGATTAACTGAAGTGTATAGAGTTGCTTGTGAGAAGAGCAGTGACATTGTCAATCCTAATGAATACAACTGGATTCCTGGGAAGATCCTTAGATGTTTTTATGACAAAGATTTCCGGTGAAACACTTGTGCTATATTCTTTATAACCTTTGCCCTTATTTGCATCATGATCATCTTATTCTTTAATGTTGTTTTTTGTGTTTACAATATAGTAAGGACTGACCTCTTCTTTTGAAATCTATTTTAGTAGCCAACAAGTGGAAACACTTGTTTAGCAAATTGATTTGAACTATTTACTAAAAGAAATGAAGTATTTGTATTACATAAACTAAAATATTTTATTCAATACAACTAAGGCTATGTACTGTAAAGTTTGATTACCCCAGATTCTAGTAGAAAATTGAATAGTTTTTTCACTTGAGATGAGTACCCAATAATTATCAAACAAAGTGAAATGTATATGTTAGTATTAATTTATCAATCAAATTTTTCTAGCATCATCAACATCAACAGCATCTTTAACCCAAGTTAATTGGGGTTGGTGGTAGATGAACCCAATGATAAATCGAAAATGAGATAAAGAAAGAGATAGGGAGAGGGGGAAAAAAGTGGAAATAAGAAAAGAGAGAAAAATAAGCTAAAATAAAAGAGAAGTGAAAGGAAGAAGGGAGAAAAGAAGAGAAAAATGACTAAAACTAGGGAACGACTGGAACATAGAACTACTATTAGGTTTAACCCTCCACCAAGCTTATATCTTTTCTCCACTCCATACTAAAACATACCGTCCGCCAATCTATATCCCACTCCATTAAGTCTTGTTTAATTACGTTTCCCCCGGTAAGTTTCGGTCGACCTCTACCTCTCTTTGTGTCGAGTTCTTTGTAACAAACTCTTGTTCTTACGGGAGCATCCAGTGGCCGTCTCATAACGTGTCCAAACCACCTCAATCTATGCTCCCTTATCTTTTCACATATCAGTACCACTGATACCACCTCAATCCAATTTTTCTATATAAGCAAAATTTTATTTAGAGAAAGCAGAGAGAATAATTAACATTTTACATAATAATCTAACCACAAATTCCTATTTTTTTAGGGCAGAGTTATGTTTATATATGTTTGAAATATATTTTTGGTCCTTATACATGACTCAATTTCAAACTGGTTCCTATATGATTTTTTTCTTTCTTTTAAAATTAGTCCCACATGTACTATTGTTTTCAAACAGGTGGTCACTGTATGTTATAACTTATAATACTGTTTGTTGGAATTACAATATGATTATAGGGAACAAATTGAAAATGATTCTCTTGTATAGTCACCAGAATATATAATCTGGTCCCTGCATATAAAATACAATGATTGATTGTACATATATGTCCTAGATTGAAAACCTTTTGTCATGCCGATAAAAAAAAAATGTAGGGACCAATTTAAAAATAAGTGTCTTGTATGGGGATCAAAAATATATTTTTTTATAACCTTTATATGTCATGCTGGTCATCGTAAAATTAGTTTATTTTCGCCCATCCCCAAATTTGAGCTCGAGTCTCAAATACACAACAACCAGTATATTTGATAAAGCATAAAACCTTATTACTGTAAGTGTAAAATTGGTAAATCATAAGAGTGTGACCCCATTTTAGTAGTATTGATTTATGAAAATCAAACTTTTATAATGGTTTGGTTAAGCATGATTGGATGATAGTATATATAAACTTTAATATATATTCTGTATTTTCATATTGATTATATTATGGATTTTATTTATTTTTGTATAATATTGATTAAAAAATATTATGCCTTTCAAGAAAAGATCTTGTGATTCTTAAAATATGTGCTGCACAGAATACCTAAGTTCACTCTATTGTAGTGTTACACGAGGTCAAAGATTTCCATGTTGTAGTTTGTTGACTTGGGTTTTTTGTCAATGCTCATTAGCATAACTTGTTCCAGTTTCTGCATGCTTTTTCAAGTGCAAAATTGGTTTTTCAATTTTGATTTTTTGACAGCATTAGAGTTGTTCTAATCAATAGGTTTTCTCTATTTCGTTTCTTTTTGCAGATCTGATATAATTGAATCTGTTCTCTGTGGGTCTCTGTTTCCTGTTGAATTTTCAATAAGTGATATTGTTAAACATTGGATTGGGATTTTCTCTGGATTTGATAAAGTGGAGGTAAAGGCTCTTGAAAAGATACTGGAGCAGAAACAAAGGTAAGCTTGATTGATTTTTGTCATGGACTGATGGCTTATTCAACTGTGGTGTCTCAACATCAGTGAGCAATAAAAGTTTCTCTTTTAACTAAACCTCTTTGTTAGCAGGTTACAACAAGAGATGCAAAAGTATCTGTCTTTGAGGAAGATGAGTCAGGTATTTGACATTGGGGATTGGAATGAAATTCTCCAAGGAAATTTGATGAGAAAAAGTAACTGATTCTCATTTAAATGCAGGATAAAGATATTCCCGAGGTCCAAAAGAAAATTGTTTTCTGCTTCAGAGTAATGTCCCGTTCGTTTGCTGACCCCATAAAAGCTGAAGAGAGTTTCCAGATTCTGGATCAATTAAAAGATGCTAATATCTGGAAGATTTTGACAAATCTTGTTGATCCAAATACGAGCCTCCATCAAGCTCAAGCCTACCGGGTAAAATTTTCAGTAGCTAATAGATATGCTATCGGGGGTACTTATTTGGGAAATCATGGTTACAAACTGTATGTGAACAGTGCATGAATCTATGAAGATATGAGAACTAAAACTTTGAACTCAATGCTCAATTCCTGCGATATACATCCCTTGTTAACTTGCCATGAATTTGGGTGATCATTTTCTCCATGAATGTGTTTGATTTCAATTCTTGTCTGGCACTGTCATTAATTGCTACCTTTAATTGTACTGCCAATAGTCTATGACCTTCATTTGTTTTTACTTTTTTTGGCTATCAATCTGATTAATGATTCATTCATTCTGCCTGTGGGTACTAGCCATTGTCAACATAGTAATCTAGTGCTAACCTGCATTACGTAATGCATATTGTTTTTATCCTGATCTTCTTTAAACACAAACAATTTAATGTGATTCAGAATATGATATTGATACGTCTGTCTATGTATCTTCTTTTCTGAAGCCATTATGAACATTCGTTATGAGTGCCAAATGCCAATAAGATGAACTGCATACATTCAGTACCAAAATTCCAAACAGATATTTACTTTTAGGGGCCTATGATAAGGAGCAAAATTACAAGTTTCAACGTTTAAAAGATAATCTCATTGTTATGATTCTGACAAACATTGTCTTACTTTTTTATTTTTTCGTAAAGAAAGAAAGATGCTGTAGCTTGTAGTTTGTTCTTTACTGATTTTACCTATTTATTTATTTTTGTTTGCAGGATGATTTGCTTAAAATACTTGGAGAAAAACATTGTCTCTATGAGTTTCTGAATACCTTCTCTGTGAAGTGCTCTTATTTGCTTTTTAACAAGGAGCATGTAAAAACAATTCTTTTAGAAATAATAGCTAAAAAATCTGCAGAAAATGCTCAGCGTACACAATCTTGCATGAATATGTTGGTGGTAAGAACATGTCATTTGGCTTTGTTTTTTGCTCTGTTATTTAACATTTGCTCTGTTATTTAACATTCATCTATGAATTATAAACAAATACTTCACAGCTTTTGCTTATAGTGATTGCAAAGCAAGAATTTACGTCTTTGCTTGATACTGGTTAATTGGAATTGTGAGCTCAGAGTCATTGTGTCTGTCTGTCAAGTGCCAATCATTCCACATGCTTAAGTTGTTAGGAGAATGCCTAGGAATGTTGAAAGCCCTTCAAGGTCAGTGTGAACAAAGCTCAAACCTGCCACTACAGTGGGGTGAAATTTAATTTAATGTGACTAGGATTGAACTCTTAACCATGGAGAGGCTTTGATACAATGCCATAGAACCAGTTCATCCTAATTGTTTAAGCTGATAGGAGAGGGCCCAAGAATGGTTTTCATTAAGTGTCACAAGTTATGTTACTTTTTATTTTTTAATATCTCTCTCCAATAACTTAATGTTGTTCAATTCTGCTATGAAGCAGTGCTATGGCTTGAGTCACTTTG
>PYAF01002370.1:491191-508698 GCA_007407185.1 Glycine tomentella | reverse complement strand
GTAAATTGCAGATAATTGCTCGTTTCAGTCCATTGCTCCTTCATGGCAGTGAGGAGGAGCTGGTGAATTTACTGAAAGATAATAATGATACAATTCAGGAAGGTGTTCTGAATGTTTTAGCAAAGGCTGGTGGTACTATTCGTGAACAACTAGCAGTCACATCAAGGTGCTACTATTAAAATTGTTAACCTTTTAAATGCATTTTCTTGTATAATTTTCTCACCATTTCCTTGTTTCATGCAGTTCTGTAGACCTTATATTGGAGAGACTCTGTTTAGAAGGCACTCGGAGGCAGGCAAAGTATGCTGTCCATGCACTGGCTGCAATAACAAAGGATGATGGCCTCAAGTCTCTCTCTGTTCTATACAAGGTTTCATCTAGTTGATTAATTTATTTTAAGCACACAATTTATTATTATGATTTTTGTCAGAGGATGAGCCTTGGCGTCATGGTAATGTTGCTGCCTTGTGACCTGGAGGTCTCGGGTTGAAATTCTGGAGACAGCCTCTCTCTGCTTTCAGTGATAAGGCTGCCTATGTCTACTCTCCAAACCCCACTAGATGGGAGTCTTGTGCATTTTGTTGCCTTCATTCTGATTCTTGTCACCTTATTTGCAGAAACTTGTAGATATGCTGGAAGATAAAACACATCTGCCTGCAGTACTTCAGTCTCTGGGGTGTATTGCGCAGACAGCAATGCCTGTCTATGAAACCAGAGAGAATGAAATTGAAGAATTTATACTAAAAAATATTCTAAAAAGTGATAGTGTAAGCCTTTCACATCTGTTTTAAATGGTGTGCTTATTTGTGAAATAAGCATGGAAATAATTGATTTTCATCTAAACGTGTGACTTGCTGTTTCAGAAAGAAGATAACATGAAAACATCTTGGGATGATAAAAGTGATCTTTGTATGTTGAAGGTTAGTAGGAAGAATAGTCAACTCTGTTTAAGATACTTTTGGTTATATTTTTGTTCTGTAATTTGATAGATAAGAAAATGCTTGTAAGTTGGCTTCTTTTTTTACATCTTATTTTCTCTATTTCTCTCTGCCCCCTCTTCTTTTTCTTTCTTTCCTGTAGATATATGGCATTAAAACATTTGTAAAGAGCTACTTGCCAGTCAAAGATGCTCATGTTCGTCCAGACATTGACAGGCTTCTGGATATCCTTAGGAATATTTTATTGTATGGTGAAATATCAAAGGATTTAAAATCAAGGTATATATATATACACATCAAGTTCAGAGTATATTTTAATTAATTAATTTAAAATTGGACCCTGGGTTTAAATACTATGTACTCATTTATGCTTACTTGCAGTTCAGTTGATAAGGCCCATTTGAAGCTTGCTTCTGCAAAGGCAGTTCTTCGTTTGTCTAGACTTTGGGATCACAAGATACCTGTTGATCTTTTTCACTTAACTTTAAGGGTGTCTGAGGTGGACTGCATCTTCTTGTTTACTTAATTTCCTTTTGAGCATTTTTTTATTTCATTGCATTATTTTCAAGATAAAAGACTACTTCTATTCATATTTAAATGGAGGAATTAATTTGTGAAAATTTTCAGTCAAATGTGGGAATAACTGCTTCTCATGGTTTTCTTTTGAATTTTTGTAGATTAGTTTTCCTCAAGCTAAGAAGATTTTCTTGAGTAAAATTCACCAATATATCAAAGACCGCCTTTTGGATGCCAAATATGGGTGTGCTTTCTTATTCAACATATTTGGATCCAAGCCTGACGAGTTTGCAGAGGTAAGTTGTTGATTCATTGTTTTTTCACAGTTGTAAATTCTCTTTGCTTTGTATTCAAAATTTTGTGTTTTTGTGATGGTCCACTTTCTGTTAATGCAGGGTAAACAGAACCTCTTTGACATTATTCAAATGCACCACCAATTGAAGGCACGGCAACTTTCTGTGCAATCAGATGCAAATTCCTTGACCACTTACCCTGAATACATTCTTCCATACCTAGTTCATGCACTTGCTCACAATTCATGTCCCAATGTTGATGATTGCAAGGATGTTGGATCATATGATGATATATACCGGTACCATCTTACCCACACAAGACATCTCTATGCTGGATGCAATGATGCATTATTTGGATACTCTTTTAATAGTGTGTGAAAAGCGATGCTAGAATCTTCTCTTGACAGCAGTCTTGAGTTCATTTGGGATTGAGCAGTTATTCTAGCTTCTGTGGTGTTTAGCTAATGGTCTTTTTAGGAAAGTGTCTCTGAAATATTTACAGAGAGGCATGCTGTGTTGTGCATGTTTCGTGGTCTTTTTCTTCTTCTTTGTGACGTCTTTTATTCTAATGCTTTTGTATCCTCTTACCTTTTTATCTTTCTCTTCTCTTCTTAACAAATTCTGTTTATAAAAATGGGCGTGAAAAGATTCAAGAGAGACCTAGGAAAGAAGGGATGGAGGAGCTTTAGTTTACTTTGGGTAATTCATAAATGTTAGCGTTATGGATGGTGATTTTATGACATTTTAATGTATGAAATGCTAATATTTGAATATCTGCAGTTTGAATTTGAATGATATGAAGAATGCCACATGCTTATTAAATTGAGGCCTTCTAAAAAGTTTGCCTTTATGCATATACTTAACTGCACTGTATTATTTCACATAATATGGTAAGCTTATAGGAATCTTAGTTTGGTGCCACAGTAAGCTTATAATATAACCTGTCTGAACACATTTTTAAAGGTTCCGAACTATTTCTTGTATTATTTGGATTTGATTCCTACATGTTTCTGTTTTACTGATTTGTTGTACTTCTCAAATATTGTGTTTATGATTCTGATGTGAAATATAAATGAGGAATGCAACAAGTCTGATGCCTACAAATTGATCAAACCTCAAAATGTGAAAGGTTGGAAATGCTCATCGTTTCTGAATTTATATTTTGTTCTGAATTTTCAGACAGTTGCATCTAATACTGTCAATGCTACTGCAAAGAGATGAAGATGCTAAGTCAGAAGTAACTACTGACAAAGAGAAGGAAGTTATATCTACTATCACTTCTATTTTTCTGAGGATCAAGCATTCTGAAGATATGGTTGACACATCAAAGTCAAAGGTCGAAATTAATATTTTTTCCCTGACATGTTAAAAATTGCAAAAGTTATAGTGATTAGAGACTGTATTCTTACATCTGTTATCAATGAATGTCCAGAATTCTCATGCATTATGTGAGCTTGGTTTAGCAATAACCAAACGCTTAGTTCAGAAGGATGTTGATTTGCAAGGATTGTCCCATTTGGTTTCTCTACCTCCATTGCTATACAAAGCATCTGAGAAGGAAGGAGATGACACTTTGGTATGCTCCTTATTTTTGGTCAAATTTTGTAGTTTCTTCCAGTATGATATCTATTCTTGTTCATACTCTGCAAAGTGCTTTCCAACTGGGACTGTTTCATAACAGTGTAGTTGCTTGCATCATATTAACTTAATATACTAATTTTATATCTTATTAAATCATTTTAAATTTATACACCTTATGTTGTAGACTTGATATTTTGACTCAACATTAGGTATTTGATTTTTTAATAAATTAAATTTGCATGATGCTTGAGTTTTGCCATATAAACTCTGGTGATTTTGTTACAGGAGAAAACATTTCTTTCCAATTAAGCATCTTATTGCTTGATGGATGTGATTAGGGTGGTTATGTTTAGGCTCTTTTCTGAATGAGAAATGATATATGTACAACAAAGAGAGAGAAAGATAGAGAAGACAGAAGTTTGAAATGTAATAAATAAATAAATTATGGGATTAAGAGAAATAGACACGAAAAATGATGTTGAATAAATTGTATGCATTATTATATGTGTATCACATCTCTTTCTGAATAGGCAATGAAGTTGGATTCGTTCATGAATATGGACACAATTTAATGACACTACCTCCCCTACAAGTAAAATCTAGTCTACCTTGAGTAACGTAAGAGAAAATCTCAGTTAATGTAGTTGTCTTTTCCTTGAATCAGATAAACAGTATTATTAACTTTTAACATTTACCAGATCTTGGATTACTTCTAATTAAAAATAAAAATAGTGCTTGTTAACGCCTCTGAAATATCTGGCAGGTAACTGAAGTTAAAAGTTGGTTGGTTGATGAAAGTGCCTTGACTCACTTTGAATCACTTGAACTAGAAACGGTATATTCAATGCAGTGGGAAAGTTACTTGGCAACTTTCATTGTTTTTTAATTCTTGAACTGTATGATCATGCTCTTTGTATGTCAGATTCAATCCCAATCAGCAGAGGATGAAGCTTCAAAGGATGATGAAAAAGACGGCAATGAAATACCTTTGCGAAAGATGTTAAAGAACATAAAATCTCAGGGAACCAGTGGGAAAAAGGTGAAAAGGAATAAGTCACCAGCTGAAACAAAAAAGGCTGAAAATGATTTTAACATCTTAAATATGGTCAGAGAAATTAATGTGGATAACTTGGGGACCCCCACTAATTTTGAACCAAGTAACGGCCATGACCATTCTATGAGTAAGAAGGAACTTAAGGATCCAGAATATGCAACAGGTAAAAAGAGAAAAGCTAGTGAAACAACACCTGTTCCATTGACTAAACGTAGGCGGTCTTCTTCTGCTCATGGAAAATTGAGATTATCAACTAGTATATCAAAGGCATCTCGAAGAGTTTCAGGAGAAGACTCCCCTCAACCCAAATTACTGCTTGATGAAGAAGTTAACCCTGATGCAGATAGCAAAACCATGCAGAGAAAAATGGTTAAAGGAAGTGAGAAAGATTTGTTATTATCCTCATTAAAACGAAAAGTTAAGGGTTCTGACAGTTACCATAATGATGAGTTGAACAAACCTGATGAGCATGACATGATGGTACAATCCTTCTGTCAAGTATATTTATGCTAATGTAGAATCTAATAGATCAATGTCGTAGACTTCTGCTTATTATTTTTTGATTGTTACAGAGTCCTGGTAGTACACAACTAAGTGATAAGACTGTAGGAAACAATAACAAGTCTTCCACAGGATCTACTAAAAAGGGGAAAAGAAAAAGTATTTCAGGATTGGCTAAGGTAAGCTCTATTTACTAATCTTCGTAATCATCACGTGTGGATCTTTTATGCTCCCCCAACCCCATTTTCCCTACCCACCTTGTTCTATGTTATAATTTGTGTTTGTGCAAATCCCTTGGAACACATAGTTTGATTTGATTTACCATGTGCAGTGCACGACAAAGGAAGGTGAAATTGATACTGAAGATCTAATTGGCTGTAGAATTAAAGTTTGGTGGCCTACGGATAAGAAGTAAGTGCTAATGTTCAACGTTATAGGGATTAGTTGCTGAAGCAAAATAAGTTAGTTTTGGTCATTATTAGGGAGCACATGAAAAATATATAAGCCTTATTTGAATAAACTTCTCTATAAGAACTTATAGAAGAAAATAAGAAAAAATGAAATAAGCTTCCATAAGCTAATTTGTAGAAGCTTTCTCATATTAGCTTCTCCAAAAGCTGATTTTTAACTTATGCACGAGTTAATTTTAGCTTATGTGAGAAGCTTATTTCATGTTTCCTTCTTATTTTCTTCTACTATAAAGTGTTTATAGAAAATTTTATCCAAACATGGCCTTAATTTAAAACTTTTTGTGCACATTTTTGAAGATGGCTTCCCTTGCAAATTCAGCCGCTCCTTTTTTATGCTACTTTCTTACATTTCTTTGTTTTTCATGCTGCATCTGTTTGCATGAATTTATGTTACATTCTATCTGGCTCTTCATCTGAGACGCTTTCTGTATGTCTTCTAAAATTATTATTTTATTCTCTTGCCTTCTCAGTAATTGAAGTTCTAATTTTGGTGTTTTGATGCTCTGTAGATTTTATGGAGGCACCATCAAGTCCTATGACCCTTTGAAAGGGAAGCATGTGGTAAGCTGAATGATGCTGAATTTGCCTGTAGAATTTGGTACAAAGTTTTTCTTCCTGCTATCTATTAACTATTACTTAAAATCGTGAAACAATTTTACTGTGTCATGTCATGTGGAAGATATTATATGATGATGGAGACGTAGAAATACTCCGTTTGGAAAAGGAGCGCTGGGAGCTTATTGACAAGGGCCGCAAATCTATCAAGGTATCTGGTTTTTCTTTACTGTTCTTCCTTTCTCTGAAGTATTTCTAAGTTTTCTATTCCCAAATATCCGTTACCGTTAAAATCTGAATATCTGACGCATTTTTTTATAATTTCTTTCAGAAGATAAAACTCTCTTCATTTGAAGTGTAAGTATCTCCTTGGCATACTGTTTTTTTTTTTTTTAGTTGTACCTAAGTGATTATATGTTTTCCTATAAATATAGTAAGAAAATGTGTATACATACTAACATTTAGATAACCTAAAAGTTAAATTGAATACATGTTATCTGCTTTAGGGGAATTGTTGAATTGTCTATATAGTAGCTTATTAACATGGTCTTATACCCCATCAAGTGTGTGGTCCGCATTTTATGTACTGATTTTCTTGTTAACTTTCATATTTTGTAGTTCTGGGCAAAAGCATAAAGGTTCAAGTGGCTCACAAAGTAAAAAGGCAAAAAAAATGTGAGTGGAGGAATCTGAAATCCTTATTGCACATCTGTGATTTTACTTTATGTTTTATTTATTATAATTTGTATAATTTTGCCTTATAAAATCAATGGTAAACAATCTCCCAGCAAACCTGTGAAACGTGCATCAAAAAATAATTTCCATCAAGAGGATGCCAGAGAGACTTCAAAGATATCAAATCCTGAAGAGACCTCAACCTCTAAAGCGGATGAAATGTACTCCGGTAATATATCTTAAAAGGCATGATATTGTTGAATGTTAAATTTGCTAATTTGCTTTGGAAATGACTATTATACCTTTAATACCTCTACTGCATTTACTTGCGGTGACTATGCTTCCTCATTGTGTTAAGACTTGTGCTTCATTTTTGTTTCGTTGTTTCTTTTTTATACGAATTTTCTTTTCAAGGTGGATCAGATGTGGAGTTGAATGGAGGATTCAATGAAATCATGACAAAGGAGAAGAAATCTAACAAAAATACAAAACCAGTTTCCAGAGGAAAGAGGCTAAAGAAAGAGAAAAACTTCCATTATACAGAAGAATCAGATGAAGAGAAACAGGATTGTAGTGAGAGGCTTTCTGAAGATAGAGAAAGTGTCCCACGAGGTAGTTCTGAAGAGAGAGAAGTGGATGAATCAAGTGGAGCTTCGCGGGAAAATATTATGGGACAAGAATTTAATTCTGAAGGGCATCATGATAACAGTGATGCTGGCAGTAGTCCTAGAGAAATGGAGAAATCACATATAGAGCCATCAAAAAGTCCTGATGATGATGACGACGACACAATTGCTGAGATTTCTGATGATGTGCCTCTGGTAAACAACTCAGCCATTGCAGTACTCATGTTATTTTAGTTCTTGCTCTAAGCTGATCATTTGATATTTGATTGATGCAGAGCAAATGGAAGCGTATGACAGGGAAGAAAAGCTCAGGGAAAGAACAGTGAGCAGTTTAGCTGTCGTTATTTGTCTGTCAAGAATATAGCGGAGTTGATGCTGTGGTACAAGTACAGTTGTTAGCGTGAATGATGACTGCCAAATTGGAGATCTTTAGTTATTAACACACTAATAAATATGCTTAGCATGTCTTGTAGCCACCCTGTAGAGAGTATAAAATAACAGCAATCATCCCCACGTTTATAAGGAGAAAATGTAGACACTTTTGGGTTCTTTAGGACTATATTCCTGTTAAATGACCTTTCATTAGTTCAGGGGATAGGTTTAACATATGATTTATGTAGATGTCGTTCATCTTTTCAACACAATTGATATAATTGACTCGGGCAATCAACAATGTGTACAGCTATACGTGGGCATAATTGCATTTGTATCTTTAGGACTTCAGCTTATTTGTACTTCACCGGATAAAATTGAAAAAAGCGACTTTACCATCCTGTGCTTAATTTATATATCAAAATAAGTTACAGTAAAAACAGTGGAGAGTGCAAAATGTGTTTGGTAAATCGCTCGAAGTACATGCTTTTACGTAAGTTTTATTAACCAGTCTTAAAAGAAGAGAATTGGATAAATTATCCCAAGAGAATTTTGGCGTGTGTTCGATTGAGGAATTACTTAGACCTGCTTGGTTGGAAGAAAGGAAATAAGTGTTTGGTTTATGAGAAATATTAAAAAGTTTAATGATTATGTCTTAACCACGTAAAATAATTAACCACGTGAAATAATTGAAAATCATAATTGATATGATTTTTAAGAAAATTAGTTGAAAGATTAATAAATTTATTATATATGATAATTTTTTATTGAATGAAGATTATTTAACATTATTATTGATGTATAACTTATTTTTTATATTCTTCTCTATGAAATATGGAAGAGATAAATAGGTAGATAGATATAAGTGAGAAATAAAATAAATATATTGTAACATTTTTTAAAAAATTTTCTCATTTTTTTTTTTACCAAATACACTCATTTTTTTTTCCCATCTATTTCTTTCTTCCTTCTTTGTCATATTTCTTCTTCATCATACAAAAGACTAAGATTTTAGGTGGAGAATGTTTTTTTTTTTTTTTTAAATGTGATGAAATATATTCTTCTTGTGAGTGTTTCATTTTATTGTGACCTGATTGTAGATGTTCACCGTTTTCTAACATGCACCCTAAAATTGACGGTGCAAACATGCACCTTCAATTTATAATCATTGATTTGTTATAAAATTATTTTAAATTGCTAGACACTTAAAATATATAAGGTATAAAAACTTCCTTAAAAAAAATATAAGGTATAAAAACTTGATAAATGAATAATTAAAAAATGATGCATGGTAGAATTACTAAAGCTTGCCACTGTTAAATAGTTGAGTTTCGACTAAAATAATACGGACTAAAGTTAAGTTTGCTTATGAGTTAGTCAATGTAAAAATGTTGCATATTTGGAAATTAGAGTAGTTTTGAAATACACTATGAGGATTAAATGGCAACTTTTTAAGAATGAGAGACTAAATTAAAAAATCGTGATGTCTGAAAATAACAAATAATGTCCACTTTACCACCTAATTTATAGGTTTAGTGGTACTTTTCACTCTAATTATTAAATTAAGCATTTTACTTCCTAATATAACATTTCTTATTTACTTTTCGTCTAAATGTGATTTAATGATAAAAATTAATAATAGAACAAAATATATAAAATACAAAGAGGATCGAATTATTAATGGATAGGAAGTAAGATGCCTAAATCAGTTTGTAGAAAAATAATGGATTTGTTGTTTGCATGATTCTCGTTACGTAGTTTCTGCGTCATATTGTGGTGTGGCATACCAACATAACAATTTTGATTTGACAATTAAACTCCTTAAAACAAGGATCACACTGAGGATACAAGTTTCTTTTCAAGTCAAGTTTTAGTGATAAATTAATTTGGGGAGGTGAAATAAATGATTATTATAAATACAAAGACCGAAAATTCAAACAGTTGTAAACTTCGTTCATCATTATAGTTTTTTTCTTAATATGAGTTGAATGGTAAAAAGCAATAAGAAGTGTCTGCGCCACGTGATTTGAATGTTGCAAAAGGATAAATAATCATTTTTATTCCTAAATATGTAAAGTGTTGATATATCCGTTCTCGAAAGATGAAAATTTAAATTTTTGTTCTGAAAAGTAAAAAAAGTGTGACAAATTTATTCTTCCATTAACTTTCGTTCGCTACCGTTAATATTCAGGATGAATTTGTCAGTTTTCTATCCAAAATATAATTTAATCCTCATATTCTCCATTTTCTAGTTATTACAAGTATAAAATTATAATAAACACTTAAAATTTAGGAGAAGATGCATAAGTTAAAATAAACATAATGATAAGTATAATATTGATTAATAAACATAATTTTCGTTGTTCTAAAATTTCTATTGTAATAATAAAATTAAATTAAGTCTCATTTTTTTAAGGATTAATTTAATGATTATGTATTTTAATTTGTTTGAATCTCATATTTTGGATAAAGTATTATCTCATATTTTTGCTTAATTTTTTTTAATGTGACAATAACTTACCCAAAATATGAGACCTAAACAAAAATACATGTGAAGTTAATTCTTAAAAAAAATGAGACCTAACTTGATTTTTTTATTACCTAATATTGTTATAATATAAATTTCAGAACAATAAACAAATTATTATTATTAATCAATATTATGCTTATTATTATGTTTGTTTTAACTCATGCTTATTTTTTTAATTTTTAAGTATTTTTTGTAATATTATGCTTGTAATCATTAAAAAAGAGAGAATATGAAGATTAAATTATATTTTGGATAGAGACTTCACAAATTCGTTCCTGTACTAACAAATTCGTCTTTAAAAATTAACAATAACGGATAAAAATTAACAAAGGAATAAATTTATCGTATTTTTTCATTTTCAAGGACAAAATTTAAATTTTTATCTTTTCGAGATAAATTTATTAATTTTATATATATGTATGGAAGAAAATCACTATATTTAACATAAGTAAAACGTGGGAGGAAGAAAGAGCGTTTTCAGAGTCAGCAAGCACGCGTTGATTTGGATTTGTAGTCTGGTCAACGGTCAATCCTGCGACGAACAAATGAGAGACCGCCACCTGTTGTTTTTGTAATTTTTACCTGCCGTAGTCGGTGGACGAGGAAATTCCGTTGGCATGCCGAGTCAGATGAACATTTAACAGCAACACATCCCTTAGTTGTTTGTTATTTGTTATTGTCTCTGCTTAATTTCCTTTTGATTGTTATCTATCTCCTAAAAGCCCTTTTTAATTTCCAAAGATCATCACTTCACTTGGCACTTGCTCCTACCATTCATTTCCCTTTGTTCATTTGATTTTGTGCTTCTTCAACATCCGAGAACAATGGATGAACAGTTGAGGATACTAAAAGTCATTGTTGTGCAAGGGAAACGATTAGTGATCCGGGATTTCAAGAGCAGTGACCCTTATGTTGTTGTCAAGCTGGGGAATCAGGTAACAGACTTGGATTCACATTTCAGTTTTGCCTTGTGTCTTTTTATATCAACATTATGTAGCGTTTTTAAACATTAGAACGTTGAAATGATTCATTATCATGTATATCAGACAGCAAAGACCAGGGTCATTCATTGTTGCTTGAATCCTGTATGGAATGAAGAGCTAAATTTCACTCTAACAGAACCTTTGGGAGTTCTCAATTTGGTGAGTTTCCTTTTATTTATTTGCATTTGTAAATATACACTTTTATTTGTTGACGAGTCATTTTGCTTTTTGAAAAGAAAAACGAGCTTGACATTGAGAATTTTAGTAATTGTTAGTTAACAGGTCAGACCTCAACATATTTTCTTTAAGTATCAATATGATGACCTAATAAGTAAAATAGTAAACAATAAGGGCGTAGTAATTAACTCACCACTTGTATCTTTGGCTAGCTGAAAACTTTGTGAGTTTCAGTTTGCCGCCAAAGATAACCATTACTACATTACTAACTAGTTTACTGGTATCTTCCTCCCAGACAATTTATATGCATTTTATTATAATGTATTGATAATTTTTGTGGCGAAATATTTGAAATGCCGAGTTTAATTAGGTTGCAACTAAGTTGGTTTTTGGATAGGAAGTATTTGATAAAGATCTTTTGAAGGCTGATGACAAGATGGGAAATAGTTACCTGAACCTTCAGCCATTAATCTCTGCAGCCAGATTAAGAGATATTTTAAAGGTGACCTCTGGTGAGACAACATTGAGGAAGGTGACACCGGATAGTGAAAATTGTCTTTCCCGTGAAAGCAGCATCAATTGTGTTAATGGCGAAGTGCTACAAAATGTTTGGTTGAGGCTTCATGGGGTCGAGTCTGGGGAGCTACAACTGACCATCAAGTTGATCACTTCTGCTGCTGCTCCAAAATAGTGCCCTTATCCTTTCTCTGATTTCATAATATGTTGCTGTTGAACTCCTCATAGTCGTAGATAACAATTCCAATCTAATTTTGTAGTTAATTAGTTGGTGGTATGCTAGATCTCAAAGCCACTTGAAGCTGTGTATTCAAATGAAAATGTTTTTGATTCATGGCTTCTTCTAAGTTGTGTTGTGTTTGTCTTCCCTTGTATCACATCATCACAAATTAATAAACACAAGCCTTTTATTTTAGCAATGAACACTCATTTGAGATTTCAGAGTTAATTTGGTGATTTGTACTCAATGAAATAGAAATGTAAAATTTTCATGAAAGTCGTATCTTTTGGGGCCATTATTATTAGGCTTGTAAGATACGGGTGTTTTTGTCGCAATTAGAATCAATGCAACTTTCCAATGTAGGCCGAAACAGTTCTGGGCTAGACTAGGTTAAGAGACTAATTAATATATAGGTTACGGGTCAGATAGGCTAACAGTCTAACACAAGCGTCCACTTTTTTAAGATTTGACATTTTAAACTTGGAATTTTATTGATTAGTAATAGTAATAAAAATAAATCTCACATTTCTTAATATGCCTTTGGGCTCTGATTCTGAATGGTAATGCCAGCCGTTACGTAAAAAATAAATAATCCAACTTCAACTTTTTAAGCTTATTTTGTCCCTTTTCTCAAACCCAAAGAAACAAGACTAATATTCTCTCTCTCTCTCTCTCTCTCTCTCTCAAAGAAGAAGAAGAAGAAACAAGACGAAATAAAATAAGTAGTTAATTTAAAATGATAAGTTAAATTATTGTAAAACATAAAAATTGGGATGCTTCAACTCATTAATAATTATAATAACTGTGATTTTTGTTTAATTTTTAAAAATAATTATAAAAATTGAAAAGCTAAGATAATAAAAAGAAAATTATTATTAATAAAACTAAGTAATAAATTACAATCTTTTTGAAAAAAAATTTGTTTAACGAAAACAATGTGATCATTATAGCATAAGACTTTAGTTTTATATGGCATCGGTTAAATACAGTTCACTTTGGGTGAAATTTTAATAATTATTTTTAGATTCTGGTTAAACCGTGTTTTTGGAGTATTGGATAATGAATTAAAAGAAAAAATATTTATTATGATAGCATAGGAGAGTGTAGAAAACAACATAATTTTATACATTTTAATATTTTTTAATTCTCCAACTAATATCCTGAGAGTATTAATTCATATTTAAAATTTTATTTTATTCAAAGTGAATTAATCCAAACACACCATCCATTTCCAAAGAACAATACGCGATTAATTTAAATGGCACTGTATTTTTTTTAAATTAAAGCTATATGTGTAGAAAAGAACTTCATTAGAAGAGTTAATTGTAAGAAAAATATGAGTGGAGACTTGTTTGGTATTTGGACTATAGAAAATAACTTGTCCGTCCTAATCCTAAAAGATGGGTATGAAGGATTAGGATTAGGATTAGGAAGACGCATCGCATCGCATCGCATCGCATGCAAAAGACAACACTAGAGATTAGAGAATGTGAAGATGGGCAAGTGGGTCCCTCCTTCCCTTAACACCATACCATACCATATTTAGTTTTCCAACCAAAAGCGTTGTCTTTGATGTCTCTTCTCTTCTCTTTAGCTGCTTCTTCTGTCTCTCTAAACTAAACTAACATTAGCATCACATCCAGATTGTTCTGTTTTTGTGGGTGAGTTGGGTTTTTGATCCTCCTTTGTTGTTATATAAACAAACTGCGTCATCATTTTTCATATCATATTCTTTCTGTTGCTTTCAGATCAAAAGGCCATTTTTCCTCATTTCGGATGCACGCTCCCCATCCATCCATGTCTACTTCTGCAAAATCCCGTGGTATTTCCTTTCGTAACAACTTTTATTCAATCATCATACCATGCCTTCTCTTCAAATCACAACTCGCATGCTTCTTTTTGCATCCTTAGCTTGATGATGATTTTATTATGTATTCTGTGGTGTGAAAATAATGGACCTCCTTTGGTGGAGTGGAAGCATAATTGATAAGAATACATAATCTCTATGTGTGTTTTTTGGGTGCAGATGTTTGTATTGTTGGTGTTGCACGGACGCCAATAGGTGGTTTACTTGGCACCCTATCACCTCTTTCTGCCACAGAGTTAGGCTCAATTGCTATTAAGAGTAAATCACTATTACTAAGCTATTTTCCTGTTTCCCTTTTTCTTTCTTAAAAGGACCAGTCAGCAAATGTTTATGCAAATTCTTGCTCCTCTGCAGCTGCTCTCGAGAGAGCAAATGTTGATCCATCGCTTGTGCAAGAGGTGTTTTTTGGGAATGTTCTTAGTGCCAATTTAGGGCAGGCTCCTGCCAGACAGGCTGCATTAGGTGCAGGAATTCCTACATCTGTAATCTGCACTACTATTAACAAGGTCTGTGCATCAGGGATGAAAGGTATGCTCTTTTTCTTGTTGATTTGGAAGGGCATTCCACTATTCCCACTTAAATATATGAATTTTAATTGGAAGGTCCTTTTCATTGCAGCTACCATGCTTGCAGCACTCACCATACAATTTGGTCTCAATGATGTTGTTGTGGCTGGTGGTATGGAAAGCATGTCAAATGCACCTAAGTACCTTGCAGAGGCCAGGTTCGCTTTTCTTTCATGAATTGTTGATACTTACTACTTGTGCTTTCCGATAAAAGATAATGTTTTTGGAAATCTGAACAAATCTGCTGCGGATAGTGGCAGACTTTATTTTAGCTGCCATGATGAAATCATGTTTCTTGTGGTGTTTCAGTAAATTGTCCATGCCTCCTAATTGTAGATATAAGTGCTTAAACATTGGATGAAATCCCTTTATCATTACATTTTTTTTGGTTAGTTGTTGATGTTGAGTATCACCATATTCTGCATATATTGGGTCTAAAACAGGAAAGGATCTCGATATGGACACGATACCATCATTGATGGTATGGTCAAAGATGGCCTTTGGGATGTCTATAATAACTTTGGCATGGGTGCTTGTGCCGAACTATGTGCAGATCAGCATGTCATAACAAGAGATGAGCAGGTAGTGTTCCTCGGTGAACAGCCTGTTAAAATTTTGTAATACATTTAATTCCTGTTCATTGTTTCACTGTCCTTGCATTGCTTTGATTACCTTAATTCAACATCACATCTGGCAGCCTGTCAATGTAGTGGAGGGGGCCATGTTCCTTCCCACCACTATCCTGTTTTAGTTGTTATTTGAAAACTATTTCCTAATCTTGATCTGACAATTGTACCTTCTTGCCCCATGACATTATTCCTCCTTCTCAAACATTTTTTTGGGCAACACGGTGGACCCAAGCCCAATGAATGTTTTCTTTTTCACTCCTTAAAAATTAGTTGAATCTAGGATTCATAATTTTGTTCTGCTCTGCAATGTATGTCATTTTTCAGGATTCTTATGCCATTCAAAGCTTCGAGAGAGGAATATCTGCTCAAAATGCTGGTCATTTTGCTTGGGAGATAGTTCCGGTGTGATTATGATTCCTGCCTATATAAAATGTTGATAACTTATGCAGTGATGTTGATTTGATTTTCAATTAACACTTTTTGTGCATGCAGGTTGAAGTTTCCGCTGGAAGAGGGAGGGCTTCCACAATTGTTAATAAAGATGAAGGTCTGGGGAAGGTAAATAGATTAATTTGCAATTGTATTAATTAATCTGTATGGACCGTCTAGTCTGTAGTGCATACTAATAGATTTTAGGTTTACATTGTTTTTCTCTCTGTGTGTGTGTGTGTGACAGGACGTGTATATGTGAATAGTATATGGACCAGAATTACCAAGAAATATATTTTTTTAAAGGTTCTGCTATCATTTTTTTTTTTTTTACCTTTTACTTATAGAACTTCAGAAATTTGTCACCAAATTGAATCCAGTTCTGTATATGTGAGCTTTTGTATTTCTTTTGTTGTCTTATTAGAGGCAAGGGGATGTTTATCTGTTAGTATTTATTTATTGGTTTCAGTGTCAACCACTGCATTTTGCATTCCATGATTTCCAAATTTCTTGCTATGTTGAATACATGAACCAAATTGAGTTAATACATTCAAATAACTGATGATGGTTGTGTATGATATACTTTTATCATTTTGTAAGTTCATAACTTTAGAAGCTTTCAACTGAAATCTTATATGAAGTTTACTTGCTTGATTTGGAATATAGTGTAAACTCCTACATTTTGTTTAATATTTTTTTGTGTTCATGTATCCAGTTTGATGCTGCAAAGTTAAGGAAGCTTAGACCAAGCTTTAAAGAGGTTGGGGGTTCTGTGACTGCTGGCAATGCTTCTAGCATAAGGTCCTTCCTTCTCTTTGTCTCTCCTCGTATGTGTCTTTGCATACGTGGTGTACATATAGTAACACATGTATTCCTTGATGCCCATGTGAATTCTGTGGGGGTTGTCTCTTGTGTCGTTGCAAGCAGTTTGCTAATAAATTAATACTCATGCCTTCCAATACTTATGGTTCTAAACTGTATGCTGTTCTGCTGATAATGGATTGGTTTGTTGGCTTGACTAGTGATGGTGCTGCTGCATTAGTTCTAGTGAGTGAAGAGAAGGCACATGAGCTTGGATTGCATGTAATTGCAAAGATAAAAGGATATGGGGATGCAGCTAAGGTGCTTTGACAAGTTAATGTTAACATGTTTTGGTCTTGATTAATATTAGCATTTAGAGCTAAAGCAGCAGTGTTTTGCAGGCGCCTGAACTATTTACAACTACTCCTTCCCTTGCAATACCAAAAGCTATATCAAATGCTGGTCTTGATGCTTCTCAAATTGATTATTATGAAATAAATGAAGCATTTTCGGTATGGAATACAGCACATATTTTGCTCATTCAAGTGAATGTGCTAATTGTATTCCAACTTCTTCTGTGCAGGTTGTAGCTCTTGCAAATCAGAAGCTTCTTGGTCTTAATCCTGTGAGTGTTTGATTCTGACCTTCAAAGAATGAGTTTATCTTGAACTTCTAGGCGGACATTCCATTTCTGACTGTTTCCTATAAGTGAATATGCTCATTTTTTGGCTGTTCTAGCTGCTTCAGCATTTTGATTCCTCCATTCTGCCCTGGTATAGTGGCTTAATAATAGACAATTCATGTACTTCCTATCAAATGCAGGAAAAAGTTAACGTGCACGGTGGAGCTGTGTCATTGGGGCATCCCTTGGGTTGCAGTGGAGCTCGCATCTTAGTCACATTATTAGGGGTAACTTGTGACCTCTGTTACTTTATATATCATTTTCTTTCACCCTTGGCACACAAATTCTTATACTTCTCCAGTTAGTATTTATTAGGGACCTATACTGGTGCTTCATCACGACTAAGTAAATCCTGAGCCACTGAATCTATTAAAGTTTCACCCGGAATAAATTTAGAAAAAACAGGAGGTGCACGACCATAGACTATCTGAAAAGGGGTGGTGTTAGCTGCAGATTGATAGCTGGTATTATACCAAAATTCTGCCCAAGGAAGAAAAATTCCCCATTCTTTCGGTTGTTCGCAGCA
>PYAF01002370.1:465864-491091 GCA_007407185.1 Glycine tomentella | reverse complement strand
AATTATTAGGGACCTATACTGGAAAACTTTCTTGAATCCCTAATTCAGCACAGTGATATTCTGAACAATACTTTCACACACCAAAGATACTGAATAATGCTTCTTTATTTATTACTGACGAATGAAAATACAATCACAAGAGATTACTCTCTTCACAAGGGACTTTTCCCTTCTCTAACATAAATTCCTCTCTCTCTCTGCCCCCCATAACAGAGCACAGGTTATATTTATATCACACCCTGTTGTCTGTTGTTATCTTTTTACATAACTACCCTCCCATCTTATTTCTACGAGAGTACACTCTCCATATTACCGGCTTCTCACTCTTTTTATTCGTAACAGTATTCTGTATGCCATGCAGCTGTTATCCATTACATTTTATAATTCTGGCTTGATTGCTCCACTTCCCAGATTTTTGTGATCTGTGGATATCTTAGCCAAGTTGTATCACAGGTATTGAGGCAGAAGAGAGGGAAGTATGGTGTTGCTGCCATCTGCAACGGGGGGGGAGGAGCATCTGCTCTTGTTCTTGAGCTCATGTAAGCCTTTTTAATTTGGTCAGCCATTGTTCAGTTATAATAGTTTACAGTGTAGTTAATCCTGCTTGAACAATATGAGATCAGGTCCATATTCTGGGGTGTCTACTTATTTCATTGTAGCTTAGAAAGTTGTAATTAATTAATTAATTATATTTGCCAATGAATTAGTTTGGAGGATGTCGAAGATTAATACCTAAATGTAGTTAGACATCATGTCTCCCAATAGTTGAAATTCATTGTCCCCTGTAGGCTATTGCTTGTTATCTTGAAGAATAGTAGTCATAATGTAAATGTGATCAGTACGATATGACTGTATAATCTTTATTCTTGTAACAATAACATTTAACAGTAGTTGGCTCATTAAGTATGCTTTGTTTACATTAATTTATATTTTTGGATATCTTTACATTCTTTGTTTACCTATATAAACTGTCAATTAGATACGTAAAATCGAACTCACTTCACAGGTTGGAAACCTGAATCTTTTATAGTTTTAGAAGAAAAAAAGTGTTTTTCTCTCTTTCTTTTTCCTGCTATTTCCTGTTTTTCCAACCCCCAAATTTATTGAGGTTTTCGCATTTTGCAGGCCGGTTGCTGTGGGACGTTCTTTATTATGACAAAGATCATACTACTTTTCAGCACTTGTACTTTTATTTTTTTCCCTCTTTTTAAAGGACAAAAAATTTAATAAGTTTAGTTATCAGCAAAGCAGTGATAATAGACTCAGTCCTCTTAAGAAAGTCCTGGGTTTGAGTGTCGTGAATGAAAAAAACGTGATTGAGAAGAGATATCTCACTAAAGATGATCTACCAGATCTCTCAACAGAGTCAATGACAAAGATAGTATCCTCTACATCAACGTGATGACAACAAAAAAAAAAAAACAAAACATGTAATAACTAATAAGTTTGGTTAAAGGAATAAATGGTTTTAGTAAGGCTCCACATGTTGTAACTGTTTGCTGTTGTGTCTCTTTATTTTTATATTTGGCAAAATGATTATTTTAGTCTTTTATTTTATTTATTTTGCTAAAAATGGTCCTTTATCTTTAATTTTTTTATTTTAGTCTTTTATCTTATTTAAAAAATTCAAAATGGTTCTTTATCTTTCAAAAGGTTCATTTTATTATTTTATCTTATTTAAAAGGTTGAAAATGATTCTTCAATTATTTAAATATATTCAACTTCATGTTTGAATAACACTCGGATAAAGAACAATTTTGAATATATTTGAATTGTTAAAAGGATTATTTTGAATTTTTTAAATAATGAGATACCAAAATGAATCTTTTAAAAGATTGACAATCATTTTGAATCTTTTAAATAAAATAAAGGATCAAAATATTTTTTTTTAAAAAATGAATGATTAAATTGAAAAAAAAAACTTTATTGTTTTATGAGTTTGTTGGTGTAATTGTATGGTTAATATATGAATTAGGTCAATTTATTTAAAAAAGAGTGACACGTAGGCAGTTAATATATGAATTCACATGCTTAATCCATCATTCTACGTAAAAAAAGTAAGTTAATTTGTCAACCTATTTTTTATGTTATTAAATTAATTAATTAACCTATCAATCCTAGCTAAAACAAAATAGGTTGACATTTAATAGTGCGTAAGGGTGCTCTTTGATGATGCACCATACTTAACAATTAGGTCACTTTATTAATGCGTACTTTATGTATTGTACAGATATTTTAAACTTTTAAGTAAAAAAATATAAGAAGCTTAGAATTAGGAGGGAAATAATAGATAAAAAAAATAAAGTAGATAAAATTAAGATTTGAGACCAAAAAGTTAATATAAAAAATTTGAAATGGATTAATGTTGAAATTTAAGAATTTACAATCTCATTGTAAAAGGAAATTTACTTTTAGAAACTTTAACATTAAAGAAAAACCCAAAGTTTTAGAAATTAATAATAAGTGCATATAAAAAAAAAAGTGCTAACTAATAGCAAAGTAACGAGCTACAAGAATAAAAGATAAAAGTAAAAAAAAAAAAAAAAGATACTCATATTCAACTATAAAGTTTTTTACTTCATCTTAAAAAACTTATTATTCTTAAAAAATAAGAAAATATTAAATATTTTTTCAGCATATCTTTATTTATTAGTATTTCACCTAAATGCTTAAATATATTTACAATTATATTTTAATTCTTTTTGACAACAAGGATAATTTTATTAATACTAAAGTGTGGATTTGGTCTCTTATTTGAATTTTTTGTTTCAATTTAGTCTCCTACGTTTAAAAAGTTTTTGTTAGATTAAGTTGATGTTTCTATTAGTTTATCACACTAATTTATTTAACTTGATGACGTGATAAATTTGAGAGATGTCAAGTTAGATAGACAATTGTCTTTGTCAAAATTAGCATACAAAAAATTGACTGAAGAACCATTATGGTCTAACAAGAAACTTTTAAGGAATAAAAATGAAAATTTTTAAACTTGAGAGACCAAATTAAAACAAAAAGAAATGAGGTAAGATTGAAATTATGTTTTAGGCTTTTATTAAATATAATTTTTTTATTGTATTTCTATAATTATAATTTTCTTAAAAAATGTACATTATCTTATAAGACAAATAATGAGGCAAAAAGAATATAACTTAAAACACCTAAGGATTAGTTATTAGTAACAATTGGAGTTTGGAGAATAAACCATATTAGCCATGTTTGTGCTGTCCTTAACTACACAGATAAGATCTACAAGATTTACCGTCGATCATAGTCCTAACGATCATAATTTATTATCATCCTCATAAATCATAATGTTAGATAATGAGACAGCAATTAGCCAACATCTAAACATCATGGATTGAGTTGCACGTAACAGACCCTTCTTTTCCGCATATACCCCAATGCTTACACAATTCGCACAATAAAAGGTCTTTTTGTATTTGACCACCCTGTTTGGTTGGTATGTACTGTCAACCCCAGCACAAACCTCTCTGTCCCTTGAGCTAAAATAGAAAAACTAATTCTACATCCCAGCACATTTAACCAACCAAAAGCTGGGATGTTCTTTTCAAAGGGCCCTGAACTTTCTAATGTCAAAAGTTGGACTCAAGGAACCTATGCTTTTATCAGGGTTCTTTTGAGTTCCAACACCTTTGTTTGGAAATTGATTCGACCTGATCAAGTGAAAGAGAGATTCTTTAGGCTTCATTTTTGTTTCTTTCACGTAAGAACACTGCTCTCCGTTATTGTAACTTAAAATATTACCATCATTTTCATTGAGTTTAACATGTACCCTTCATTGGTGCGAATGACATGTGCTATTCAAATTTTGAAGAAGGAAAAGAAATTAAGTTATGCTTTCGATTCACAGAAAATTTATAATGTGGTACAATACAATCATTAATATCAGAGCTGGCAACATTAGAAAGTTTAAATATTTTGCAGTTTCATATACCAATATCAAGAGTTGTCTTGCAGCAGCTTAATTCATAGAATTCGATCTCTTTGCAATTAATCTTGCAGACAATTTTTCCAATTCAGAGCAAAGAAAATGAATGGCCTCAAAAAGTTGAATTCTCCAAGGGGAGAGGTTGGAGAGATAGACACAAGGGCGCCATTCCAATCAGTCAAAGCTGCTGTTAGTTTATTTGGGGAAGTAGCCATCACTAGAGACAGATTTTCTGTCAAGAGAAGATCATCAGAGGTATGCATCAAATATTACATTTCCATTTTTTTTCTAAAAAATATATCCTAGGATTAGGAGAGAGGATAAATTATAGCACAGTCCGATACCACCACATATCTATGGTTCTTGATCAATTTCCACATGATGCATAACCGAGATTTTAATTTACGATGAAGTTAATAAAATTCAGTTGTGTGAGACATATTTGCATGTTTGTCGTTGAAAATGATTTTCTTGTTTTTCCTTCATAATTTGCAGAATGTATATGAAAAGGAGACGCAGCTTATCTTGGCCCAAAAGGAATTAAACAAGTTAAAGAAACAGGTGGATAATGCTGAGGCAATCAAAACTAAAGCACTTTCTGAGCTTGAGAATGCCAAGGAGATCCTTCAGAATTTGACAAGCAAGCTGGCCAACGTGAGAGAATGCAAGCAATCTGCAATGAAAGCAGCTGAATTGGTGAAGAACCACAGCAAGCGATTTGAAAAGACACTATCCCTAAAAGCCGTGGGATATGAAGCTTGGAGAAAAGAACTAGATCATGCAAGAAAAGCGTACACCACAACTATAACTGAACTAGATTCCTCCAAGCAAGAACTCACCAAAATAAGGCAGGATTTTGATGCAGTTTTGGAGGCAAAGCTGGCAGCACTCCAAGCAGCAGGAGAGGCTCAGCGTTCAGCAAAATTAAACTCAGAAAGGATCGGTGAACTCTCAAATGAAATTGCAACCATGAAAGCATCAATTGAACAATTGAAACTTGCCTCTGAACAATCCCAAGAAGAAAGAGAAGCCCAACTTGTTGGTTATTACAAAACGGCCAAGGAAGAAGCACAGAAAAACTTGGAGTCCTTAAAGAATGAATATGACCCTGAACTCATGCAAAGTCTAGACGCCAAACTTGCTCAAACAAGTGCTGAGATTGAGGCTCTTCAAGAGAAAATTAAGAAGCTGCATGCTTCTAAGATGGATTCTGTGAGGCTTCTAACTTCAGCACTTAAAGAAGCCACAAAGACACTTGAGGAGGTTGCTGAAGAAAAAAACTCCCTTAAGAAACTGGTGTTTTCTCTTAGGACAGAATTGAAGCAAATTCAGAAGGAGCAAGATGAAGTGAAGGAGAAGGAACATGCATCAGAAGCTCTTGCGGCTAACCTCACTAGTAAACTGCAAGGGAGCATGAGAGATGCAAGGCCTAAGCCAGGCACTGTCGATGACTTAGAAGCAAATATCTTCTATGTGCAGAGTGTGAAGATTCGGAAGCTACAATTGGAAACTGAAGGTGCAAGAAAAGAAGCAGAAGAGATGAGGAGAAAAGCTCAAGAGCTGAAGCAAGAAGCTGAAAAATCAAGGGCTGTGGCTGAAGAAGCAGAGGAAAAACTTGAGCTCGTTCTGGTGGAGGCTGAAGAGGCAAAAGCAGCAGAACAAAGAGCCGTTAAGCAGATCAAGATTTTGTCTGAAGTGGGTAGAGTTCCGTACTCAAAATTCAATGGCAAGATAAAGATGTCAAATGAAGAGTTTGAGGCACTGAGAGCAAAAGCCAAGGAGTGTGAGGATTTGGTTGAAAAGAAAGAGGCAATTGTGATTGTAGAGCTGCAGGAAATCTATGCAAGAAAGAATGAAGTGGACAGAAAGGTGGAAACTAATCTGAAGGCAATTGAGGAAACAAAGGCTGCAGAGGAGATGGCTTTGTGGAGTGCAGAGATGGCAGATTCTGCAAAAGTAGCAATTGAAAGTGAACTTAGGAGGTGGCGTCAATAACAACAAAAGGTGATACCAGATGCTGCTGCTCAGAAATTGGAGCATTCTGCAGCAACAATCTCGCTGACCATCTAGAATAGAAATGAGATGGGAAAGGAAGTAACTTGGTGTTGCCTTTCTGCCTTTATCTTGGAAGATGGGCCATCAACTCTTCTAGTATGCATGGAAACTGTGTTGATGTTTCCATCCTTCAAAAACATATCGAATGTGCAAATGCAATTTCTCATTGCCAACAACCTGCTTTTTTTCTTGTTCCTAGGGCCCTTAATAAACAAATCTCTGGCTCTTGTATATTCCAAGGAAAAACTAAGTAGTTGTTCTTTATGCACAATCATGCAAAGCTGAACAAGGTTTTCGAGTACAGGACATAAAGCATGCAATATTTCTCTTATGCCATTCAACAATGCTTTAACATAAACTATAATCTTATATTTGAACTGGTAAAGAAATATCAAGACCAAACATGCACAAGATCGGGAGACAGGAAACACAAGGATAAAATATTATATTTAACATTGATCTCTTGCATTGTGATACGATGTAAAGCTGGGATTTGCATTAAGTTGACTAACCCTTAATATCTCTTTTAACATACATAAACAACGCTAACTAATTCTGCCGAATCCTGATAAAAGTTATTCTGATGTGGTGACCTTCTACATTGGTTGTCCTAGCAAAAGATCTCTGATTTTGAGGTCTCAACAGTGGATCCTAAAAGAAAGTATTAGACACCATTTCCATTCTCAAACTTGTGTAAGTCTGCCTCTATAGTCTTGGCAATCTCAACTTCATCATCTGGAGGTACTGGAAAATCTACATGAAATGATCCCTGCTTGATGGGTTCAACAGCTTCACGGAGTCTGGCTTGCTGCTTGATGTGGTTGTAGAGCTGTTGATGGAAGGGATGATCCAAGGAATAGCAATTTTCACTACCACTCTCGGAATGTCTGGATGATCCAGAGCCTTCTCTTCTACAGAAATGTGGTAGAGACGAGTAATCCATGATCTGACACCAAATTTAATTTGTTAAAGTCATTAATACAAAGTAAAAATAGATAATAGGTACCATAAAGTTAGCCTTCAATATTTCAAAAGAACTATCATGAGCATAACTAAAAGGATTGAAAATAAAAAGGGTTACTCATTAAAGAAAATGATTTTGATTAAATCCATCAATTGAAGTACAACTAATATTATGCAAAAAAGCTTGTAAAATTTTAGGAAACTTAAACAAGAATAAGTATGTTATGAAGTGACTGGTATTTTCTTTTAAAAACATTTTCTAAATATGATATTTTGATAGGTACAACAACAATTTTAATCAAATTCATTGATAAGATGAAAATAATACAAACATTAAATCCAAGAGTAGATTTTGTGAAAAATTCATCCTATAAAATATTATTTGTTAGAGATTGAATTATATACAGACAACTTGCATTACAGATCCACAGACTAATACAGCAGTCTCCCCTAATTTTCTGTTATGTACTCCAATTCTGGAATATGCAATAATTTTATTTCTACAATTTTTAACTGCTGTTGGTGTTTCTAGTGATTGATAACCGTGTCTAAGAAGTTTGAAACATTTTCCAACTAGTTTCAAAGGCACCGTGAAGTGCAACTGTGTAAAGAGGGTAAGGGGCTTTATTGCAATGTAAAGTGCATGCATGTGGTTGAAAGAAATGACAGAATTTTAAAGATAAGTTTATGGCACCACATGCTCCTATCTGAGGCAAAAAATTCCCCAAATCGCATCTCTGTGCTGTTCTGCTAATGGCTTTTGTAAATGGGTCTCTTGTCTGGTAAGCAACCACTTAGTTTCGTTTTCCTAATGCACTTTTTCTGTTTGTGATTTTGTATTGCATTCTTTATTGCTACCTTTAAAAGGAAAAGGTATCTTCTAATTTTGTGATGCTCTCTCCTATTATTAAATTAGCAGGTGCTCCTGGAGTATATGTTACCCACAACTGAGATCATAAAAATTAGCATTTTTTTTCTTCACCATGGCATAATTTCAATTGTTGGGGTATGCACTTGAGGAGTCTTGTTCAAAGACATGAGGACAAAACAAAACAAAAAACTTACAGTCAACAGCTCATCTCGTCCACAACCTGGTAACACCTGTATTTTTCTTCTTGTCCTCTCTTGTAAAAGTGGCTTCACAACCTGCTAATGCTGAGAGTTTAAACATGATGCTGATGTCTCAATAGGAACTCAACTGAAAGTGCTATATTAAATTAAAAATATCATACAGGAAGCGAAGTCATAAGGTAATATTTTTTTATGGAAGAAATTTCTCACCTTCCAACAAGCTGAAAATATGTATGGAGCATTTACAATGTAATAAGTATTACTCTTCTCAGGGTAGTTCAGATCATCAATGGATGATATAATAGTTAGCAACTGCATGAGTATGAGAAAATTAATGATATAGAATATACATAAAACAGATGCAGAAGAATTGAACATTTTCCGCTTTTCGTGTAGCAATAACAGTAAATGTTTGACCTAAACGACAAATTGGAGTACAATTTTCAATCTTGTGTAATTCTGTACTTCTTTCTGACATGCTACACTTTTTTTTGGTGAAATAGATATGCTACAATTTACTACTGATCATGATATGTTAATGATAGTTTCCAAATGATCTCACACATGTTCACTATATCAACCCTATACATTCATGTGGTTTACCATTCAAATTTAACTTTTAAGAACGGATTATCAATACATAAATTCACAATTAATCATGGGAATGGCAATGCTGCCGGATCAAATAGCAGTATGAACTAAAAAGTACCTTAATCTGATTCAGGGCTGAAAACTTCAGACCAGTCATGTCTAAAACCTTTATACAAGTGGTAATAGGTCGCCCCTGCTTCTTTGATGCAGAAGGCTACAGACATATGCGGGTCAAAACAGAAGGCCAACAAAGCTCAAATGGTTAATGAAGAAGACTCTAAAGACTAATACTCACCAAGATTATACGGTCACGATATTCATTAATTTGAATGTGTGACTGCACATAATAATGGACCTGCAATCATAAAAACACACAAAAAAATGCCAGCACGATATGAGAATACATAGCTTAAGAAAAACAGACAGTGCTTCACAGAGGCAACATCCCTTTACATTTTTTCCAATAATTAAACTTACAGATGCTTTGTCAAATGTGCTAAGCCCAACACCAATTGCAAAGACAGGCAGACCCTGGAAGGAAGGCAGAACAAGAAGAATAGAAATTTTAGAAAAATGAAGAAAAACAATCCAAGTCCTATCATATTAATCAATATCATTAAAAATGCACATGGTTATAAAGCCTAAGTTGCATTTTCTGATGAACAAATACTTTCACTTAAAGCACAACTATGATGAAATGGAATGAGGAAAAAATGATGTTTGAGAATGAGCACCTCTCTTGAGTAACCTGATAATCCTATGAGTTGTGAATCACGCACCGCTCTGTATAAATCAGCAGGAACAATTGGTTTCTGAAAAATGAATCACCAAACAGACATACTTGATGTTATAAATAACCAACTTCAAAATTTAATGCTAATGCACTTGTAAGATAAATTATGTCGTCATTATTTTCGAAACAACAAATGATACGAATATAATGGAGCAAGTCTCTCAATTATAGACAAGAAACAGACTTAAATTGATAAAGAAATCGAGGATCAGAATAATAAAAAACTTACAGATAATATATTGTCAATCTCATTTTGCACCCTCCAATTTAAACAGTCAACCAACTGAAACATAATACAGACGTCAAGTACACTATGTTGCATACAGTGGAGAACTATTTGCAAGCAAAATGTTCAACAAAAGGACACTTTCACCATATATATCTTACCATTTTATGTGCCTTGTAAGGATCCCAGTCCCTTGCTTTTAGAAACCGGATTAAAGTTTCGGTGACAAACCCTTGATGAACATTCTGACAATTGAAGTTACGAAGTTCCAAAGGAGGGAAAAGGAGAAGCTATTAGTTTTGTAGAATCAAAATGCCAAAAAGTAATTTGTATACACATTAATAAAGTATGGAAAATTTAGGGCAGGAAGAGTTAGTAGTTGGCAAATGCTAACCCATGATCTTATGGGCAGTGCAATTTTACACGTCCCAATAAAATACTTTTTCTCCTTTTAGTTCCTTAATAAATGCTTAAGGGTACCCGTTAACAAGACCCTAGTTAGTTTTCTAGTTAAGTACTCGTTAATTGATTACTAAAAATTCCTAGTTTTCATCAAACCTCATAAGATATACTAGTTGGTTAATATCTTCAGTTATTAAATTTGTAGCACTCCCAAAACAGGAAGAAGTTGTTAGTATTGTGTTGAGAAGTACTAATATATACCTTACAAAATAGGTGAAAGCGTGAAACACAAGTTAGATTATATAGTTGAAAGAATATGATAAAGAGAATCGAAATCAGATCTCATTTGGGAGACATTACGTGTCAAATATCCCGCAACAGTAGAAGCTGGGAGTCTATAAAAACCTATCAGTGAAAGAAGATTTAGAAGTATAAAAAACCCATTGAAGGTTTCTGATTGGGCAGCCCAGAACCCAACCCATACCATACATAATAGATGGGAATTGACACAGATCAACGTAGCGAAATGAAGGAGAGAGAAAAAGTAAGAGTTGAGTCAAAGAGCAAGATCGAATGAAATGCAAAATGCTAACCTGAAACGTTGTTCGCAAAGGCTCCTCAACTACCATTGTTGCAAATTCAAAACAAGAAACAAAAATTAAAAAGTGAGAGAGAGAGAGAGAGAGAGAGAGAGAGAAGAAAAAAACAGAAAAGGTGAGAGAGAGAGAGAGAAAGACCTTGGTCAATGAATGCCTGGAACTGCTTGATGGCATCCTGGGAACCAACCCCCATTTCTTGTTCTTCCTAAACAAACTCTCAACTTCACTTTCCTTTCTTTTCAGTGTTACTTTAAATGTGAAACACAAAACACCACACCTTGAAGTAAAAGGAAGAAGAGGAGGAAGAGGTTTAAATATATAATAAGAACAACAACAAGTAGCAGAAAGAAGGAAACACCATAAATGAAGATTCAACAAAGGCGGGCCTATCTCCAAGTTCTTCCCACCTACAAATTCCACCCTCTCTTTTTAATTTCTTTTTCTCCTAATTATATTAAAATTCAGTTATTAACATCCAATGTTTTTTTCATTTTTCTTTTATTATTATCATATAGGAATAGATTGAAAATAGAAAACCAAAAATGGAAGCTTCATAGTTCAGAATCTGAGAGAAATTGAAAGTTGCAAAACCAATCACTTTTCAAACAGTAAAAAAAAAAGACTTTTGTTTTTTGAGAATTTATTGTTAGATTATTTATCAGTTAGTTACGATTACAATTATTGACAAGTCATTGAACCGTTGATTTTCAGGGACCCACTGCCTCGATCTGTTTTCAGCCGTCTAATTTTAGATTTCATTTTATTTTGTTTCTGAGTATTTTGTGTGTGTGAGAACATGGAACAAGACTTTAAGTTAATAATGGACAACTCCAATAGAAGATCATATCTTAATATCTTAATTACTTCTTCTTCTTTTTTTTTAACTTTATAATGTCATATTATTTTTAAGATTTTTTTTCATTTTTTTACTCTAATAATAAATTTTATTTTAAAATTTTAAATTATTTTTGTAGATGTTATAAGAATTATATACAAATCAATTTTGTGAGAGAAAAAATAAAAATTTAATTTTTTAAATAAATATAAATCTTAACCATTTTTTTTTTTACAAAAAATAGATTTCAATCTAACATCCTATTCCAATAATAAATATTAACAAGATCAAATCTGAAATATCTACTATTATAGAATTATAGAATACAATAAAATAGAATCCATATTTTAAGAATAATATTTTATTATATTTTATACTAGGAAATATATATATTTTTAAAAGCTATAACATTAATTGTTTTGACTTTATATATTAACTTTCAAAATCTTAACTATTTATACTCTAAAATAATATTTTTTAAATTTTCATTCTTAGATAATTCAACTCTCTGCAAGTATTACTTTTTACAGTTATATTTAAAATTTATTTAAAGATTTTTTTATAAAAAAGTAGTCAAGTAAATGTTTTCCCTTTTAGTTAAGGAAAAATAATAAAAAACATGACTTCAAAGGTCACTTTCAGCGGATAAAAAATATAACAAGTTAAAGGCCTTTTCGTAGCTAGGAGTCGTCTTCTAATATGATGTTGCAAATTGGATGCTTGGTCGACCTCCAACAATAGCATGCGTTGGCTACTTGGCTAATAAAGAACAAGTGATTGTATGATCAATCCCCACCAACCAAATTCAGTGACTAGTTAGAATCATGCCCTATTGTCAAATTAACAACACCAAAAAAAAAAAAAAAAGTGGTGGGAAAAAAAAAAGGGGGGGTGGTTATAGTACGCATGCACCTAAAAAGAAAAAGCCAACTAAAAACACGTTATAATATAGCTCTACACCATCTAACACTGCCTTTACTTTTACGGAAAACTCTCTTTTCTGGTCGCGAAAGAGAATGAATTCTTTATATATATACTTAATAAATTTTATTTTTATGGAAATAAAAAAAAAATCATACACATAAAATTTTTATACGTGTAAAACCTCAGTGCTCACACGAAACGATCAATTCCGACCGCGGTTCTATAATTGAATTACTTATTAATGAGTGTGTTTAGTTTTATGGGAAATAATGCAAATTGATTTTGTCTGGAGTCAAACTTGCTTTTTTTTAAAGGTGTTTATATTTTTTTTTGTTGATTTATTGTTAAATAAAATGAATTTTGTCTCAAAATCTCAAGTCAACTAAAAATAATAAAAATTAAATTGTATGTTGGGTTGAAAGATTTACACTAAATTTTATAACAAATTTATTTTAAAAATAGAAATATGTAAACATAAATCATTTTATTTAAAAAATATTTTAAATCAAAATAAATTTTACTACAATTTTTCATTTAAAATTTATTTGTAAACGTTAATCCAATCACTCACTTATTACCTATAAACACACACACACGCAAACACTATTAATTTGTAAACATTGATCTAATCACGCACTTATTAATTTATGTGCACATTTATTATCTTGAATTCCTTTAGGATTATTGGGGGTGTCCTTTAAAACCTTTTTAACATATGTCATTATCATAGGTTTACATCATAAGTAATAATATACAAACTTTTTATTATTTTAAATATTTTATTAACCATTTTATTTTTCTTATTGTATCATAAATTTTATTAAATTTGTATATATTTTTCCTCTAGATGTTTAATAAGTGATAAGGAATGTTGATGTAACATTTTTCTTACATCATTGATCTGATTTAGCGTGAACCTTGGGTGTCTTCGCTTGCCCCACGCAGATTACGATCACTGCGTGTCTGTTGATAAATTAATGAAAATTTGGGTACTCTATGGCTCGACGACACGTTAAGGAGTGGTGTATATGATATATGAATATGACATTTCGTGGTGACTTTTTGCACTACTTTCCTTAGCTTATTAGCCGCCTAAAGACCAAATGTCATGTAGGAGAACTCTCCGTGTCATTGCCAAACTTTTCAAACTGAAAATTTTAATCCTTTAATGTAAAAATAAAAATTAAAAACTGAACTTTTAATACTGGAATCAGTTGATTTTATATTATGATTTTAAAAATAGATAAACAACTTGTTGATGTCAAAACCTGGGTCTGGTCTTGACTGTTGTAACAGAAGTGCCGGTCTCTCCACGATGTTGGATCAATTCATGACGGAGTCAAAGAAAAACGAAGTCAATTAAGTGGGAAATCAGAAACTTACAATAAAACAAATGACAAACTTTGTATCCATTCACATCTTACATATTGAAATTCAGCTGTGCCAAAACATTGACACATCCAAAGGGGACGTAGAAAATTACGTCAACGGTGAAGCTATTGTCTTTAGCCTCCTCCGCGCATCATTCTTTGAATTGACCTCAAAATTAATATGCACTGTAAATACCATTCTAGACGCATGCAGTTCAAGGTTTTGGGGATGAGAGGAAACGATGCACTTTCACTTGGATAATTTCAAGTAAGACTTGTTGGCATACGGATCCAACGATCCAGTACGAACATTTTTATACGGAGCAAATCAGTTATCATCAGCGTCATGTTGTAATTGGAATTTGGAACCAGTGATACAACGACGTCATTGGCGGGCGTGGCTGGGAATTCTGAATCAACAATGGGGCATATAAATATATGCAACCATTCTTGTGTTACATCTTGACTTTTCATAAATTTTTCTCATTCAACCCACCAATGCAACAAATTGAATAAAAATGATGTCCTTTATAACGTGCTTGGAACATGAGCATTATTTTATTTTATTTTTCAAATATTCAATCAAATTCTTAAAAATATAAAATATTTCGTACCTAATTTTTGTGAAAACGTTTCTTCAATTGAAACAAAAAATATGCTAAATACACTTTTAATATTCATATTTTTCAATTGTATTCAATTTAATCTCTTATCTATAAGAAGTACAAAATGATGATGGTGAAATAATGATTTTTTATTTTATTTTCAGATATGATTTTGATTTTTTTATTGATTCGAGACATCAAATTTATCTTATTAGACTTACGTGTAGAAATTATTTGACATTCAAAAATTAAAAGAAAAGAGCCATACACGAGTAAAATTGTATGAAAAGTGTATCTAAAGGAGTTATTATTGAAAATTAATAAAAATATATTTTATTTGTACAAGGATCAAATTAATATGAAATTTTTTGAAGATAAAATTAATATTTTTAAAATTTTACTGAAGAATCCAAATATTTTTTTATCCTAATATGAATAATCCACGCAGCATAATTAACAAAAATCCTGACAGAACAGTCAATTCTTAGACGACGGTTTTCATGAAACTGCTCTTGATATTAATTGCTTGTGGCCACAATGCTAACTTTATTACCTTTGCATATGTTTTTCTCCACCTCCTGTCAAATATGAATTTTCTGTGTAAGTATAGTATGACGTTTTCCTTGACAATATTGTTTACGTGTGATCTTTTCCGGGTACTCCATTCTTTAATGTTGTTATATATCTTAGTTAAGTCAAGATGAACAGAAATTTCTGTTATAATTGTATGTATTAACAAATAATTACTCCCCCTCTTTATATGACAGCGACCGCATCGAACAAAAAATATTGTTCATATTTAACTAAGCATGTGAGTTGACTTTATTGGAGATGCCTGTCCCTGGCTACCTCACGACAAAAGGCATATTCGCCCATGGTTCTTGCTTAACTTGTGAAAATACAATATACGAATGGATGTACGACTTTAATGTAGTAAATTCTCAATAATTTAAAAACGACCTAGTCAACATTATATATAAAATTCATATCATAAACTAACAGACATGAAAAGTTTAGGAGTTAAGCTTATTTTCATTAATATAATCTTTTATAATTGAAATTACAGTATAATTATAAACATTATGAATTTGTATATGAGAAATGATGACTATAAATATAGATAATTAGTTGAACCTATCAATTTTAAGGATGCTATACAAAAAGGGGGGATGTGTGTGGAGAAAAGCAACGAAGAAGAATTGAAAACAATTGAAAGAATCGAACTTCTCAGAAAAATTAGTTAAACAACCAATTAATGCCAATTAATGAATAAGCAACTAATAAAACTAATAAGAGTGAGTGATTAGACACAAGTGGTTAATATGTTGAAATTAAAATTAAATCATTTGAATAATATTTGAGTTTGATTTTTGACAAAAATAGTTTTTTTATTAGATTTTATTTACCTTCTAACGGAATTCCAAATTAGTTAGGAGGATCTCTTTTCTGAAGAATCAAAGGGTTAAAAAAGATGAATCACGGTTTGATTATCAGTTGCAAAATACAAAGAAAGATATGCAAAGTGATTTGAATGGAGAACAAGCTTGAATTACTCATAGGTCTTCGCACTTGTGGCTAAACTTATAATAGTGGTTGGTGGTGGCACTAGCTAGTTCTAAGGGGTGTGGTAGCTACTTCAACTTGATGTCAAGTAAGTCTTTCTTAATAGTACACCACTTGAGGATGAGGTTTATGTACCCCATCGTCCTATATTTGAAGTGAAGGGATAAGCAAATAATGTGTTTAGATTCATGAAAGCCTTATGTGGCTAAAAACAAGTCGAGACTTGGAATAAGAGGATATATTTTTTCTTAATAATAAATATATAGGATTCTCAAAATGTGTTCAATGAAACATAAGATTTTGTGTGAAGACTGACTGATGTTGACTTTTGATGAATGTAATTTATATGAATGTGCTTTATGTTGATGATGTACTTTCTCATAATTAATGGAATTATTACATACTAAAAAAATTATCATTAAATCAGAAGAGATATATTCATTAAGTTAATTTTAAGAAGGTTTAACATGCTAAGTTAATATGCAACACCTAGTGGAAGACCATATGAAATTGGTGGAAGATGAAGCAAGAGACTCTGTTGACAACAAATAATACCTTAATAGCTGGTGGTCAGTGTTGTGGGTGTTAGTGAAGAATACCTTATAGAGGACCAGTCGGGGTGAAACTGTTTTGTTGAGTATAAATACAAATAATATTCAGTGTATATATGTGAAGTATGCATGAATAAAAATATAATCTTTACTTTCATTCGAGTTATGTTGTATATTCCAGTCAACCTAGCTAAACCCTTACGAGCCACGGTATTACGACATAACCAACGTGTACACTGTATTTGATTAAATCTAGTCTATTTATCCTTTCATTTGTTATTGCTGGCTTCTAGTTTGGTCCAAATTAATTATATATTAATCGATATCACAACCCAACGAATTAGTTGAAATAAAATTGGAGAAAGCAAACAACATCATGCCATCAACAAGGTCATGGGAAATGGAGCACGATGAGTGCATCAGTTGTGGCGGTTTTATTGGGTTCAAGAGAAACCAAGTGATAGATTGCAGCAGCGAGATAGGAGATTCTGATACAGAGGAGTTGTTTGAGATAAATCTGAAGGAGAAGGAGCCTTTGGCTTTGGATGCAATAAGAGAAGACTGGGAGATCAGCACTGTGTTCTCTCTTGATATTGATATTCACAACCGCGGTGGCAGCAACGATGATGATGTTGTTTATGTGACAGTAGGCAACGATGGAGATTCGAGCATGGAAGCTCTTTCATGGGCATTGAAGCACGCCGTGACACCCTCTGCCACCGTTTGTATCGTACACGTTTTCCCTCAAGTCAAGCTCATTCCAAGTCCATGTAATTATTAAGTCTTCATTTTCTACTCATTTTGTCTTTCTCCCCGGCTTAATTATTTCCATGGTAGATGCTCTTAGTCAAATAAGTACCTTTCCCCGTATAAAATGGGTTACTACTCACCAACGGAATTAATTGGTTCTAGCTAGACTTCTAGTTGAAGAGTTTTGTCTCTTGTAACTTATGTTTCAATTCTCAGGAGCGAGGTATTCACACTTAATATCTAATTATATCTTAAATATAATTGTCTACAATAATTAATACAATAGATTACTTGTTAGTCCCTAACTAAGAGTCACTCTCTAATTCTAGTAGGATCTCATAACCACATTTCTTTCCAACTTTAAGTTGCTTAATGTAAGGAAAGACTAGGTGTTACTTCTTATTTCGGCCATGTTAATTATTAGATGGTGTATTCATAGGTGAGCAACATTTTGATAAGGTACTCATTAATTTCTATGTGCATTATATTATAATATTATAATGTTTTGGTGTTTAATAACAGTGGGGAAAATTCCAAGGAGCCACGTAAATCTAGAGTATGTTAACATGCACTTGACACAGGAGAAATGCAAGAGACAATTGCTCCTTCAAAAGTTCATTGACCTTTGCGTTGATTCGAAGGTAAAGAAATCCTTGCTTGGAAAGCGTAACATATAATTAAGTTGAGTCCTTTAGGATATATATATATATATATATATATATATATATATATATATATATATATAAAATAGGCTTTTATGAATTGATTGAAGATAGATTCCAATGATAGCTAGTGAGTGACCTTACTATATATATTGAAATTGAACAGATTAAGGTGGAGATGAAGCTTATTGAGGGTGACAATGTTGCTAAAACCATCGTGGACCTTGTCGGAAACCTTAATATAAGGAAACTGGTGATTGGAATTACCAAATCTAATTTAAGGTACCTTGTCCGCGATACATATATGTGACACTACTGAATTCATATTAACAGCATTTTCTAACTGTTTTGTTTAATTATGTGGATGAGTAGAGGAAAATCTGGGTCTAGAAGACAAAATTCCATAGCGGCCAAGGTATTAAAAAATGCACAGGAAAGCTGTGACATAAAAATCATATGCGAAGGAAGAGAAGTGATCGACCAGATGAGTGATTGCACTTCACCACGCTCCATAGACGACAAAGGGAGTTTGAGACTTTCACACGAAAAAAATGAATCCCGTGGACTTGTCCCACTTAAGCATTTTATGCCCAGTTCGTTATGGTTATTTAGGTCCATCACCAAGATGAGATGAGTAAATATGCATAAGAAGCACCCGAGCAAAATTCATCTACTACCTGAAAAATAATGTTAGTAATTAATCTTGCTTTCATTAATATATTAATATATTAGTGTGTGTATATATATATTAGTATAACTATTGTAGATTTACCTTAATATTGTATTATTAACAATATCTATCATATACGCATGGTGTATGCCAATATTTTATATCAATGAAGTTATCTAATACTGTGATGCAATATACTGTTACGTACCATAAAATCATGTTTTTATATCAATGATTTAATTTTAATTAATAAAAATATCACCAATTAAAAAAATCTAGAAACTTTTGATTTATAGTGATTTTTTTTATGTATTACACAAGTAATTTACCAGTTACCGGTTGCATTACCCTTAGATAGTAAGATGCAGAACTTAATAACTACATTTTTTTTTGGCATGATTTGGAATTTTGGATACATCTTATGCTCCAAAGTTTGTCTTTTATTTAATAAAATTTATCTTTGCCTAGAAAAAAAAAAAACTACCTTCATTTCTATAGATAAGATTCTTTAAAAAAACAATGTTTATCCCCTTTTTATAAGGGTCATTTAAATTTTTTCTTATTAATTAGTAGCAAATATTAATTAATTAAGCAGAAAATAATTTTAAAAATAGCTAATGAGGAGTGTCAATATTTTAAAGGCATTTTTAAAAAAATAATATCAATTATTAATAAAATTAACGTTATTAACTAAATTTCTTAATAAATGTGAATTAATTAAGAAATTATATAAAAGTAATAATTAAAAAGGGAATATGCTTGTACGTATAATTTTACAATTATTAACTTGAAAATCAATTATCAATATTATAAATTTAATTCGTGTCTTTGTATGACTGTTAAATTTATAATCTATCATTTTATTATAATTATTAATTATTTAAAAAAAATATATGCTAGTATATATATATATATATAATATAAGATAATTATGAATATTTATATATATTTAAATAGTTTTATATTATAAATGTCTTATTGAATATTTTTATTTATAAAATAATACATATAAAAATTGTGCATATGACTCACAATGGATGGAATTGATTATCATCCTCTAAACATTTTGTTAGATAAATATTTATCTTATACTTGACTAGTTACCTTGGTCTGTTAAGTGGATACCTATAAGTTTCTTTAATATTCAGGAATCTACATGTATCCGTGAATATTTAAAAATTAAAAATAACTAAAAATATTTTAACAAATAATTTTATTTGTAATTTTAATTTATTTAAAATTTTCTTATAAAAATAATTTTAATTATTATAACTAAAATTATTCAAATACTCTACATAATTAAAAATATCAATGGATAATTTAAATAAATTTAATAAACTCCAAACAAAATTATCTAAACATTATTCTCAAAAAATAAACTCAAATAAATATACACTAAGTACAGTAATAAATACATGTAGAATAAGTAAAGTGATAAAAACAGAATGTTTGATTGAATTAAATTATTATTAAACTATGAAAGTGATAGTTAATTAGATATATAAATTGATTATCAATAAAACATCGTTAATGTGTCAAATGAATATAATTAAAAAAATCAAAACATTAATTAATTTACAATCAAATGTATAATTAGCATGAAGGTTAATACATTTATTCTTTATATTAATTTTTAATTTTGATATATATTTATATCAAGGTAATAAATATAAAATAATCGAATGATATTTATTTAAGGTAATGTCCATTGTTATTTGTTACAATAATAGTATTACACTTATAAAAATGATATATATTATTAATTCATCATCTTAAAGATAATAGATATGCCCCATAGGCTCCACTTATGGGAGTTGGGCCTTGCCCAGCCCAAATATGTGAGAAAGCTCTCCACTGAATTTTGAGAAAAGGAAATAAATAAATAAGTGTTAGGGAAAGGAATAGATGCAGAAGTAGGCAGTAGGCAGTAGAAGTGTCTGGAATCCAATCCAATACGAAGTGGTTTGGTGTTTGCGCGTTCACTCCTATCCCTCTCCCCTCCTGCAATTACCCAAGCGATCTCTCTCTCTCTCTCTCTCTCGCTTGTTTCATATCATGAAACGCTCAAACGACGACGTCGCCGCCCCCGCCTCAATCGCCAAGCCAGTGTTCTTAACCAAAGCCCAACGCGAGCAATTGGCTCTCCAACGCCGCCAGGAACAAGTCGCCGACCAGAAGCTCCACCAGGAACAGCTCCTCTCCCGCAACCACTCCTCCGATCCCAAACCCTCCTCCGACCGCGACAGAGACAGAGAAAGGGACAGAGACCACCGAGACCGGGACCGCGATCGTGACCGTGACCGTGACCGAGACCGTGACAGAGACAGAGAACGCGAGCGCGAGAGGGCACGCGATCGGGACCGCGAAGCCGAACGCCGCAACAGAGATAGGGAGCGCGAAGAGGAGACCCGGGCCCGCGAACGTGCCCGGTTGGAGAAACTCGCGGAGCGTGAGCGCGAGAAGGAGCTGGAATCCATCAAGGAGCAGTACCTGGGCTCGAAAAAGCCCAAGAAGCGCGTCATCAAGCCCAGCGAGAAGTTCCGTTTCTCCTTCGACTGGGAGAACACCGAGGACACCTCGCGCGACATGAACTCCCTTTACCAGAACCCCCACGAGGCCCAGCTCCTATTCGGCCGCGGGTTCCGCGCCGGCATGGACCGGCGCGAGCAGAAGAAGCTCGCCGCCAAGAACGAGAAGGACATGCGCGACCAAATCCGCCAGAAAGACGGCATCGAGGAGAAGCCCGAGGAGGCCGACGCCCAGCGCCGCAAGGAGGCCGCGGCTGACCTCTACGACACCTTCGACATGCGCGTGGACCGGCACTGGAGCGATAAGAAGCTGGAGGAGATGACAGAAAGGGATTGGCGTATCTTCAGAGAAGACTACAACATCTCCTACAAGGGTTCCAAGATTCCTCGCCCTATGAGGAGCTGGAATGAGAGCAAATTGACCAGCGAGCTGCTGAAGGCTGTTGAGAAAGCTGGCTATAAAACCCCTTCTCCTATTCAGATGGCTGCCATTCCGCTTGGTTTGCAGCAGCGTGATGTCATTGGCATTGCCGAGACCGGTTCCGGGAAGACCGCGGCGTTTGTGCTTCCCATGCTGAGTTACATCACCCGCCTTCCTCCCATTAGTGAAGACAACGAGGCTGAGGGTCCCTATGCTGTTGTCATGGCCCCCACTCGCGAGCTCGCGCAGCAGATTGAGGATGAGACTGTTAAGTTTGCTCAGTATCTGGGCATCAAGGTGGTCTCCATTGTTGGTGGACAGTCCATTGAGGAGCAAGGGTTTAAGATTAGGCAGGGCTGTGAGATTGTCATTGCCACTCCTGGACGTTTGATTGATTGTTTGGAGCGCCGCTATGCTGTGCTCAACCAGTGCAACTATGTTGTTCTTGATGAGGCGGATCGTATGATTGACATGGGATTTGAGCCCCAGGTTATGGGTGTCCTCGATGCCATGCCTTCCAGCAATCTCAAACCGGAGAATGAGGATGAGGAGCTTGACGAGAAGAAGATTTACCGGACCACCTATATGTTCAGCGCCACCATGCCGCCTGCTGTGGAGAGGCTTGCTAGGAAATATTTGAGGAACCCTGTTGTGGTCACCATTGGCACTGCTGGAAAGGCAACTGATTTGATCAGCCAGCACGTGATCATGATGAAGGAGGCTGAGAAGTTTTACAAGCTTCAGAGGTTGCTTGATGAGCTTAACGACAAGACTGCTATTGTGTTTGTTAACACCAAGAGGAATGCGGATCATGTTGCCAAGAGTTTGGATAAGGAAGGCTATCGCGTGACTACTTTGCATGGAGGCAAGTCGCAGGAGCAGAGGGAGATTAGTCTTGAAGGGTTTAGGACCAAGAGATATAATGTTCTTGTTGCTACTGATGTTGCTGGACGTGGGATTGACATACCTGATGTGGCTCATGTCATCAACTATGATATGCCTGGGAATATTGAAATGTACACGCACCGGATTGGGCGTACTGGTCGTGCAGGAAAGACGGGTGTGGCTACCACGTTCTTGACTCTTCAGGACTCTGATGTCTTCTATGACCTCAAGCAGATGCTTATTCAAAGTAACAGTCCTGTTCCCCCTGAACTGGCAAGGCATGAAGCTTCAAAATTCAAGCCAGGAACTATTCCAGACAGACCTCCTAGGCGAAATGACACTGTATTTGCGCATTAGAGAACTTTTTTTTTCCTTCCTCTTTTTGAGCTAGCCACTTCTTTAGAAGACATCAACTATCCAACTTTGCACGTAATATCAAGTTTTCTGGGGTAATGAACATTTTGCCAGTGAGGCCCGAGCAGCCTAATCTGCTTTTTATGGTTATATCATATATGATCTTGTATAAACATTTAATTACAGCAGCTCTACTATTCTGGTATTGTTCGTTGTCCTTGTTTGTATTCTTCTTAGCTAGAGTTACTACTATTCTGCTTATTTAATGCTTCTAACAGGAATTGGTAGTTGTAGATGAGGATATTTGATTAATTTTGTCATTTGGCTTTGAGATTTGTCATCTTAAGCTACGGTGGTTGTCTTTTCTGATTATCTTTCTTGTTTTATCCAGGCTGTCACTTGTTTGATTTATGTTTTGGATGTTGCTTAAGACTCTTCAATTAGTTTCTGAAAAATTGTTCAGCTGATGAAATTGAAGTTTGAATGGGTACCATTTGTCAACTGTTGCTTCAGTTTTGGTTAGTTTCGGTTCTATTGTCGATGCGGTAACCTCAGCCTATATGTATTTCTAGTGCAGTCTTGTACCAGTGTCCCTTGTATTGAATAACTCAATACACCTATTTTTTTTATTCATTAACATGTAAAATGCTTTACAAATGTCAGTCTATTTTAGCTATCAGCACCTTCTGTCTCGGTCAGTTACTTGTTAGGCATATATAGACATTTCTCTTAGGCTACTATCTGTTTTAAATATAAAGCTGATGAGGAAATGATGGATGCAAGTTGTATTAAGTTAATGCAATATGGCTATGTTTGATACCGTATCTGTATGATGATAGTAAATTGATAGTAAATTGATAGCTGCAGATGCTATGCTAGATTGGAATACAATGATTGGATGATCATAGAGATGTAATCATAGAGTCATGATATATAAAATCCTGGAAATTAGGTTATTAAGCTAAATTGGACAACAATAATCTCAGCATGCAGTATCTTTTTTGCTAATGCATTTTTACTCAAGTTTAAGATACAGGTGCCAAAAAGCAGTTGCCTTACTCAGGAAAGACATTAACGTTATAAAAGAAACCAGTAAAATACTATTCTATATTGCACTGATCTTCCATATAAATCTACTAAAGCAAACAATTCATAGTAACAATAAAAGATATTCAATTAACAAACCCCAAGCTGGATGCTGCTAAGGCCTAAGAGTATCAAAGACCAACAAAACTACTCGTTATTCTTTTAATGTTTGATTATTGATTCCTTTAGCATGACAGAATAATAGATAGCTGGTTAGGCTTTCAGAATTTTTTTTCTTAACTGGTATTACTAAGGTGCTAAAGTCGTACCTCACTTGAACTAGAAAGGTGCTCCTAAGGTGTGCCAAGATGTGCTGATTCTTTTTTTAGTTCCCAGTTTCAATGCCATAGGCATACCTATCGATGCCTTTGACTGCATTAGTCAAGTATAGTCTGTTTTCCTCATGACTGTATTAAGTTATTTATTGTGGATTAACTTTGGATGATTTGGTGTATACTTATTTATAACATTACTTTATATATGACTGCTCATTACTAATTTGATTTACTGTAATATCTTCTCTCTTTTTTCTTTTCAATTTTACCCTTTTCTGTATTATTTAACTTGATGTATGCATAATCTTTTTAGTTAAGCAACTTAAGCTAACCTCCTGAAATATATGTATTAGAGTATTCAGCATCAATAACATTTACACACTTCTTGAAGGTTCGTGAGATTACACACTCCATATATTTTCATCTTTTATTAACCTCCTCAATTAGTTACATTTTTTACATTACACTAATATTTTTGATTGTTTAAAAACATTATACCATGTTCGTCTATATAAAAGAAATTGTTAAATGTTAGAAAAGCAGGAAGAATTTGAAGAATTTGTGCAATCTCACAATCTTAGGAAGTGATGTAATTTATTCAATTTTCTATTAATTAACTCAACAAGGAGTTGTTTTTATTTGTTGTATTATTCCAATATGAGCTCTTAGCTTTTTTTGGGACGTTATTATTTATTTATTTAAAAATTAATGCTCTTTTGAGAAACTTTAAATTCGATCTTTTAGAGTTCAATAAAATTTTGATAAAATTAATTATAAGTTGTTTAACATAATTTAAACACAACAAAGATCACACTTTTCCAAATTTAATTTGGAAAATTGAAAAAAAATATTATAATAAAATTTTAAATATTTAACTAATTGAGAAATTAGTAATTGATTGAAGGATTGTGAAGTGAAAATGATTTTCTTGAAGTTTGAAAATAATTTCAAATATTTTTTTTATGCAATTTTGCTTTAATTTACGTGAATAGCATCTTTAACAAAGTTGTTTTTTTTAGAAACAGATAATTATAATCAGTTTTATGTGAAACTATTGAACAGTGCTCAAATTATTAATTCTCTACTGTTATTAATTTTT
>PYAF01002370.1:440599-465764 GCA_007407185.1 Glycine tomentella | reverse complement strand
TAAAAAAATCAGAAGAAAATAGGGTAACTATGAACATGAAAAACAAAAGTGTTTGTATAAAAAAATATTAAACAATAAGTAGTATAATTTATTAATTATTTTTTATATTTTATTGGATAAATTTATTGCTTATAGTGGACAAGTCAAATAAGTAAAATGATGTAGTGATTTATGTGGTAAAGGGAAAAGAAAAAAACCTGGATTTTAGTCTAATCTCTATAATTTTTACAATACATCAACATTAAATTTATTTAATGAATTATAAATTACTTTGGTATATCATTAGTTTAATTGAAATGTCATGTCATGATCTATTAATATAGACAAACAGGTTATATGTTAAAAATTATTGGGACAATAAATTGTAATTTAGTCAAAATAATATTAATTGTCATTTTTTTCCTTTTGAGAAAAGAAACTAAATATATAACACTCAAACATTTTTTAATTCCTTTCTCTCCATTTTTTAAGAAACCAAACAAAAGGAAATAAAAATATCTTCCTATGTTTCCTCCTAGTGCATTCCTTCCTATCCCTTTTCTCACATTTCATACAGAACATTAAAGAAAACATAAGCTCAAAAAAATTGAACCAATAACATCCTTAGTAAAAAAAATTGTTTTTTGAGACAAGTTAAATTTTTATTTTATTACATGTAACGGCTATTTTATGCTTGTGCACAAAACAAAGTATTCCTTTGTAAGTGTTGTTCCCAAACAAAAGGATGGCACAGAGGTAAGGTGGCATAGCCATTAGGTAAAATAAAACAATACCCACTCTCAGTATGCAGCTTTCATAGGATTTCTTTAATAATAAAATATAGAAAAATCAAAGCGCATTAGCATGGCATAACATTAACATAATAAATTTGATGATTGCAAGGTCAAATAGCAAAATGGGAAAGAAAGAAAAACACAGGAAAGGGAAAGGGAAAGGGGTAAGGAGAGAGTGTCTATTATTAATGCTTCAACTTCAACCCACGATTCCGCATCTCCCTCCTTTTCTAATTTTGATATTCAAATTTTCCTTTAATCAATATTCTTTCTTTATTTCCGACCCTTCAATTGATTTGTGTCTTTTTAGGGTTTGTGTCCCCCATCACCCGCTCTTAAAATTCACCTCTTTTTTCCCATTTATTTTTTTCCCTTGCCATGCTGACGGGTGATGGCCCAATTTTTTTGCACTTTTCCAAACCGTCAGCAATGAATTTGTAACAGAAAAATGAATTGAATTGAACTCTGAATTTCTTTTTCTTTTTATTTTTCTGGCAGAATCAATATTATTTGTAGATGCTTCTGTCAGATTTTTTGGTTAATTTTTTCTTAGATCATGCTTTTGATCTATTTGGTTCTGGGTTTTGCAAATCCAATTTTTCCTATTTTATTATTGTTGTTGTTTGATAATAGATAATCTTCTCTGTCTGCATGCACTGCATTGCCCTTTTGAAAGATCTTTCTGGGTTGCGCTGTGCTGAAGAAAAAATTGACTTTTTTGGCCTAAGATTGTGTTATAATTAAAAAATGAAGCTCGTGGTTCGTGTGATTGAGGCAAAAAACTTGGCAACGACGGATTCCAATGGGCTAAGTGATTTGTACGTGCGGGTACAGTTGGGAAAACAAAAGTTCAAAACCAAAGTGGTGAAAAGTTTGAATCCAATGTGGGATGAAAAATTTGCTTTTTGGGTTGACGACCTTAAAGATTCGCTTGTTATCTCTGTGATGGATGAAGATAAGTTCTTTAATTATGACTATGTGGGAAGGCTTAAGGTGCCTATCTCACTTGTTTTTGAAGAGGAAATTAAATCCCTTGACACTGCTTGGTATTCTTTGAAATCCAAAAACAAGAAGTACAAGAACAAGCAATGTGGTATATTGTACTTCTCAACTGAACTCTCCTCAACCTTATCCAGTTGTTTTGGGCATTTTTATTTATTTATTTTTACATCTCCCTCCTCCTCTCTCAGTTTGCTAGGTTGTTTATTTTATTATGTGATATTCATGCTCTTGTGATATTGCTTTCATGCTAATGTAGATGACTGATCACAAAATATAAATGTCATTTCGTCCAGTTTGAAGGACCATCTGCATCAAATCCTTTTAGAAAATATTGCACTCATGTGAGGATCATGCTATTGAACTTAAATTGTGACAATTGCTTTCCTTTTCTGGACAGGTGAGATTCATTTGAGTATATTCATTTCCCAAAATAATGCCTCTGGGGAGTTAAATGACATTGGTGATCAGTTATTACCTCCAAGAAAATGTCATGATGCAATTACCACTTCTCCTTCAATGTCTTCCACTGGCTTTGCAAACCCGTCTTCTCCTGTAAGGGAAGAAACTACATCTTGCAGTTCTAAGGAGGAGAAATCGTGTACGCAACAAAGATCATTTGCTGGCCGAATTGCTCAAATTTTTAATAAAGGTCCTGATGTGTCTTCAATGTCACCCAGCAGAAGTATTGACTTGGACCAATCTGAAACAAACAAAGCTGTAGTTGGTGAGATCAAGATTGAGGAGGATCAGTCCTCTAATGAGACTTTTGAAGAAACTATGAAAAAAATACAGTCTGCAGATCAAGGAAGTGAAATTCCTAACAATTTATCGGGAGGAGTGCTTATTGATCAATTATATATTGTTGCACCAGAAGACTTGAATGTATTACTATTTTCACCTGATTCTATTTTTCCAAAGTCATTATCAGATGAACAGGGTACTGCAGAACTGCAAATTTGTCCTTGGAAGTTAGAGAATGGCGGGGAAGCCTTGAAAAGGTCACTTACTTACATCAAGTCTGCCACTAAATTAATTAAGGCTGTCAAAGGCTATGAGGACCAGACATATTTAAAAGCTGATGGGAAGAACTTTGCTGTTTTGGGCAGTGTCAGCACCCCAGATGTTATGTATGGCAACACCTTTAGGGTAGAAGTACTTTATGTGATCACACCTGGACCAGAGTTGCCATCAGGGGAACAGTGTTCACGTCTGGTGATATCTTGGCGAATGAATTTTTTACAGAGCACCATGATGAAAGGAATGATAGAAAGTGGAGCTCGGCAAGGTATGAAGGACAGCTTTGATCAGTATGCTAGTTTGTTATGTCAGACTGTAAAGCCTGTTGTCTCAAAGGACCTTGGTTCTAGTAAGGAACAAGCTTTGGCAACATTACGGCCAGAGCCCCAGTCAATCTTGAAGCTGGCAATGCAGTATTTTGTTAACTTCACAGTCTTCACTACATTCTTAATGGTATCATACGTGCTTGTCCATATTTGTCTGGCAGCACCTAGCACAATTCAAGGGCTTGAGTTTGTTGGGTTTGACTTACCAGATTCTATTGGTGAATTTGTTGTGTGTATTGTCTTGGTTCTTCAAGGTGAAAGAGTGTTGGGTTTAATCTCACGCTTCATGCAGGCCAGAGCCAGAGCACGAAAGGGTAATCCCTTAGTTGCCTTTATTTTTTCAATGATCCTTCAATTTGAGAATTTGCTTTATTTTAAACACTCATCTGACTGGGGTGTATATCTCAGAGCAAATGAAAATTCTTTTGTCTTTTCTATTGGTCAAAGAATAATGCCTTAAGATAGATAAACAAAATAAGAAGTTGGGGAACCACAGACCCTCCTAAGAAAAACAGAAGGAAAAAAAAAAAAAAAAGGCCAGTCAAATTGCAGCAACGAGTAATATTTATTTAGCTCGAAATAAATTTCTGTATCCTATGTGTGTGAGTCTGTCAAGGAATGCCTTTTGAAAAAACCATGAACTAAAATGCATTAGGAAACTTTTACTCTTTCCAATAAAAGATGTGAAGCAATAAATCACTTGTTAAATAGCCACGTTTACACTCTGTCCAAATAAATAATTGAAACATACAAAATTGAATTAGATAAAGCCTTGTACTTCTGATTGAGAAAGAGCTTCTTAACAGAAAGAGTTAAACCCAAAGGTGAAGAATGGAGTTCATTTTTTGCTCATACACTGCTCTGTATTTTATCTAGTAATGAGAGCTTGTGTTATAAACTTTTACAGATGTACAAAATAATATAAAACTTAGTATACGAAACTAAAAGAATACGACTAAGGGAAACATCCCTATATATATACAAAATGCTCTGAACTATCTGGGCAACCCTTTTCATAAAATAATAGAAAATGGTTTATTCCAAAATCGGCATGTTATACGTAGAAAACAACAATTAGTCTTGAACTCTATAAATATATAACAAACATTGGGAAATGAAGCTTGATGCAGCTTATATGCATGGAAAAGGAATTGTGTTAAATCTACTGTGTATGACAGGATTAATGATAGCCTAAACGTTTCATGGAACCATTAGCTTCCTAGAAGAACTGCTATACAAGATATGTTTGCAAAAGTATTAACAGGGTATGCGAGTGAATGTAATTCGTGTTTTTTGTTATTAAACTTATATCCTTTTCTTTGTATAAAGGGCGCAATATGAGCCTGACAAATGCTAAGGTTGGGGACCTGGAAATTTTCATTCAGTTACTTTTTATTTGAATTAATTGATTTTGCTTCTTTTTTTTTTTTTTTATCACCTGATCTGTTGTTTCTTTTTTTGTGGGGAAGCCATGAATTTTTTTCTCTCTTGTTTCTTAATTATTTGGCCCTTGTTTACTTTATTTAGTGTCCATATATGCCTTTGCTGATATAACATTTTTGGGGTACTCCAATATTAGGTAGTGATCATGGAATTAAGGCACAAGGAGAAGGATGGATGCTAACTGTGGCCTTAATTGAAGGAAGCAATTTAGCTACTGTTGATTCTGGTGCATTCTGTGATCCATATGTGGTGTTTACTTGCAATGGGAAAACAAGAACCAGCTCAATTAAGTTCAAGAAATCTGATCCTTTATGGAATGGTGAATATAGTTGAAATCCGATACTTTATCATTAATCTGAACCTCCAGTGATCTAACACACAAGTCTAATTTCCCCCTACATGTGATCTGGATTATTGTGGACCAGTTTGTTTAAACTTTAAGAATAGCAATTGTAAGAAAAATGCTTTTCAAAAAATCGTTTTTTAAAGAAATAGATAGGATTTGCTTCTTCAAAGAAAAAGCAGAAAACTGCCTAATTTAACAAAGCAATCTAGACAAACACATCAGAAAAGTATAAAATTGGTTGTTTTATTAAATTTTTTTTTTTTTTTTTTTTTAAAAGGAGCTTAAACAAATGGGCCAACTATGAGATAAAGTATTCTTGAGAAAATTCTCTCTTTGCAGAAATTTTTGAATTTGATGCGATGGATGATCCTCCTTCTGTGCTGGATGTGGAAGTTTATGATTTTGATGGACCCTGTGATGAAGCTGCATCTCTTGGACGTGTTGAAATCAATTTCCTTAAAACAAACATCTCAGATCTTGCTGATATATGGGTTTCTCTAGAAGGAAAGTTGAATTTGGCATGTCATTCTAAGTTGCACTTGAAAATTTTTTTGAACAACAGTAGAGGTGGGGATGTTGTAAAACACTACATAAGTAAAATGGAGAAAGAGGTGGGGAAGAAGGTAAGGATCCATCTATGTTGTCAGGCATTTGTTTTTATTTATAATTTTTTTGTTCTGTTTTATCACCCTTTTCTGCCTTCTTTTTCTATTTCTATTTACAAAATTGTAGATTAATTTGCGGTCTCCTCAAACAAATTCAGCCTTTCAGAAACTCTTTGGGCTTCCACCTGAGGAATTTCTCATCAATGATTTCACCTGTCATTTGAAAAGAAAAATGCCCCTGCAGGTGTGGTTGGTCTGTTATGTGGTTTTGAAAGCCATGGTCAAGTTCTATTTTGATTTTAACTGGCTCATGTTTCTTTTGTATTTTCTCATGAAGTTGCTTCCAATTGTTCTTGGTAGGGCCGCCTATTTGTTTCAGCAAGAATAATTGGATTTCATGCAAATTTGTTTGGACACAAGACAAAATTTTTCTTGCTTTGGGAGGACATTGAAGACATCCAAATCATTCCTCCTACATTTTCATCGATGGGCAGTCCAATAATTGTCATAACTCTTTGGCCAGGAAGAGGTGCGGATGCAAGGCATGGTGCAAAAACTCAAGATGAAGAAGGCAGACTGAAATTCCGTTTCCAGTCCTTTGTGTCTTTCAATGTTGCAAACAGGTAGACTGGGGACATTTTATGTTATTGTACAGGCTTGCTTCTTCTATATGCTTATCTGCATATCTGCAAGACCACCACAACTTCTGTGTATTTTATTTTTCTGGTCTCTGATTTACCTTTTATTATTTATTTTTTTACCTTGGTAATTTTTAGGTCTATTGCAACACCAGCATCATTTTGAATTTAATCACATGATAAGATGCATTTAGTGTTCATGGGAATTAGTATTTAGGAAGTTGGGCCAAATTAATATTAACCTAGGAAAGAGTTTTATGGATGCCATGTTCTCTTCAATAAGAAAGCATTCTCATTCTGAATTAATATTTGTCTCCTTCTCTCCCCCTCTAAATTCAACACTTTTGATTGTGAATTTATGTTAAAGATAAAAGATGTCAGTATCAACATTTCACAATTGCATCTCTTTCGATCAATTCCTATCTTGGTGTTCTAAAGAAAACTGTTAGCTTTTATGTATATTTTCCCTTGTTGTAAATTATATGTACTGGAAGAACACAATTATTTTTACTTTATAGATTAGTTGTTAACTAAATTGATATCAAATTGTAATTTTGTGGAACTAGAAAAATAAAGTGTGAAAGTGATTTGCTTAATGTGCTTATGTGTTTACAAACTTTACATTTCTTTCATTATCCAGTCATACAATATCAAGTTACTTACTAATGCTTTATTATGAGTATCTGATAATGTTTTCTTCAATCATGTTTGTTTGTCATTTTTTTAAACTAATGTAGTTGTTTTTCAATTGCCACTACTCTCCAACAAGATTTTGTGTGAAATGTTTTGACCACCTAAAAAAATGCTTTTGTTTTTGGAGCCTTGGTCATCCAAGTTGTCATAAGACACTTTCAAGAAATTAGCTGTGAAATTAATGGTGACAAACTACACTGTAAAAGATATCCTATTTTACAAGTCTAAAACTATTCTGGTGCTGATATAGGACTATCATGGCTCTCTGGAAGGCCAGATCCTTGAGTCCCGAGCAAAAGGTCCAGTTAGTTGAAGAAGACTCTGAAACTAAAAGCCTTAGAAGTGAGGAGAGTGGGTCATTCATTAATCTTGGTAATGTCAGCATGTCTGAGGTTCATTCTTGTGCCCTTTCAGTTCCTGTAATCTCTCTCTCCCTCTCTGAAAATTAATGGTTCCTTATTCAATTTTTTGTTCAACTTAACTGATGCTTGTGTTTGATTATAGTTTTTTTATCCTTTAATTAATTTAGGCCAGTTTTTTTATGGAGCTATTTAGTGGGGGTGAGTTGGATCGTATGTTCATGGAAAAATCTGGTTGTGTTAATTATTCTTATACCCCTTGGGTGTCTGAGAACAGTGATGTATATGGGAGGGCAATATATTACAAATTTGAGAAGCGTATTTCACGTTATAGAGTTGAAGTAACAAGCACTCAGCAGAGATCTCTTTTGGAAGGAAAGGGTTGGCTGTTGCAAGAGGTTATGAACTTCCATGGAGTTCCCCTTGGTGACTTTTTTAATGTAAGCAAGCCAAATGTAGCTTGTTCCTACGCTTTCTATGGTCTATTTCTTATATCTTTATTTTTTATGCTTTCCCATTTTCGTCATCTTAGTGTTTGTCTTCTGTACCATTAACTTTTGTGTCTTCTAAACAATGTTCTACAGCTGCACCTTCACTATCAAATTGAGGATTTGTCCCCAAAGGCAAATAGTTGTAAAGTACAGGTATTGTTTGGAACCGAATGGCTGAAAAGTACGAAACATCAGAAAAGAATTACAAAGAACATCCTAAAAAATCTGCAAGAACGTTTGAAGCTGACATTCAGTCTGGTTGAGAAGGAGTTTTTGTCTAAATAAAGAATGAATCAACATACTGAATATGATCTCGTTCAATTAGGGAAGGTATCTGATATTCTCAAAGCACTATGACAGTATAGATTTTGTAGATGTAATTTGGAGGCATTCCTTTAACATTTCATCTAAGAAAAACAGTTTCTCAAATTCTGAGCTTTTTAGAATACTTTTTTCTTGAATAGCATTCAAGAAAATTTTGGATTGCCCAGTATTCCACCGATCAATAAACTAAAATTCAATACTGTACAGTTCTTTCAGAACAAATATTATCCCCATTCTTCAGCTCGGACTGGAATATGATGGCCTCTGAGTAAGGTCCATGTGATTGTGCTAAATATCAGTGGAGCAAGCCTGCTAGTGATGTAATCTAATCATGAACTCTGGATCTGACTGGTAGATTTTACTTTTCTTTCAAATGCGATAAAATCAAAGGTATTGATGCTGAAACTGGTATAGCTATAATGATGCTGATTTGCTACCAAAATTTGTTCTTTAAACCCGATTACTGATTGGAGATATTATTACTAACCGTGCTGTTGTAAATGATTAATTTGACTCTGCAGAAGATACTCAGGTTGCATCAGCAGTTGCTACTAGCAGTCCAGATTTGGGTTTGTTGTATATTGTCACTATTCAGCTGATAAGTCGGCATCTTCTTAACGATTAACGAAGGTCCAGTATCATGTGGCATGGCTACTGTTGTCTTTGCTTCCAAGGTTTAGTTGACAAAATGTTAACTCCGTCATTGTAAGAGAAGTTTTGATTGTAGTAAACAATTTTGGGGCCTGATTACTCCATGAAGTATATATCACATTTCCTAGTATATTGTTTTTTAAAAGCACAATATCAGAACTGAGGTGGAGGGTGAGTCCTGGCATAGCGGTAAAGTTGTGTCTAGGTGACTTGTTGGTCATGGGTTCGAATCCGGAAACAGCCTCTGCATATGCAAGGGTAAAGTTACATATAATTTCTCTTCCCCTTATTTGCGCATAGCGTGAAGCCTCCAGACAATAGGGTACGTAGTTTTTTTTTAATAGGTAGGCCTACCACTTGGATGAGTCGCACGCATCAGCTTAGAAATGTGTCTCCTTGATAACCAATGGATCTTGCCCCCTTGACTCTTGCAAAAACACACATAAAATAAGTATGCTACACGTTGATAGAATTGGGTGTATATGTAACTTTCTACTAATAGTCAACTTCTAATATAATATGGTAACCAGAAGAAGACTAAAACAAGAGTGTGGGGTAATGTTTTTTTTTATAAAAAATGATATGTTGAACTTAATCAATAATGAAATAATTTATCATAGTTAATAGCTATTTCGTTTACTAATATTAGTTATTTCTAGTTATTATATGCATTAATTGGAGGAGATGATTGAAAGAAGAAAAAATGATCACGAGGTTTTATTTTTGACTGGCATTGAGGCAGAATTAAAGTTAAGTGCAGCCGTACAGCATTGTAACAGATCTGGCTCTTTGCTTTGTGGTTTTGCTTTCTGCACCTCCAACTTGTTTCATGCACTCTCTGCATAATTTTATTTTATTTTTATCTTACTAATTGGTCATTCTAAAACTCAAAATCGGTAAGCATTTCAGAATGTAAAATTACATTTTTGGATTGGTCATTTCAAAAGAAAAAAAAAGTACAGAAAACAACCACCTTGTTTTTTCTTTAATTTTACGTCATCTAAAATCCTATGGGGTACTTTATTAAAATTCATCCTCTGATTTTTTTTTTTTTGAAATTTGGTTTGGGAGTCTTGTTTTAATTGTTTTGTGTAATGCATAGTAATCACTTGTAGTAAAATTCATCTAAAACGCTACAGGGTACTCAATTACATAGTAATCACGCATCCACAGTCACAATCTCAAGCTAACTTTAACAGCATAGTCGTGGAAAGGGTTTCTATTGGTTGGCCATCCACCAAAACCAATACGAGTTTACAACAGTATAAGTATTTTTAAAGAATTGGAGTTCTCATTGTTGAATATAGGAGCTATGTAGCACCGATACTGACATGGCGTTTTCGATACATTCTTATACGGAACTTCGATACGTTTTTCAAAAATTCTAACATTTCGATACGTTTCCGATACGTCTTAGTATTAAATAATATTTTTTTATATAGAGTATATTTTATATTAATAAAATATAATAAAAAGAAAATTATAAGTATAAATAATAGATTATCCATACAAAATTAATAAATACCTCAACTATGTGTGAATATGGAGGAAGAACAAACTTCATTCTATTCAGGACACCTTTTTTTTTTTTTAATTTACAAAAGTGTCTTTTGAAAATATTTGACTAAACCGATATGTAAAATAGAGTATCTTCAAAGTATTGTACATGTATCCGATACGTGGAATTTTTTTTTTTCTAGAGTATCGGTGCTTCATAGTATAGGACAGGGTTAGGATTAAGTTGAGGAGCTATTTCTGGACGTACAGTACCTTTTGGATATTAGATTGAAAATACTTAAATGTATAGAATTTACAACTGAATATCACCGAATCACGTAAGGACTTCATGCATGGGGGAAATAACCTACTACCATCCTTGATTAAATGGTAGAGACATATATGTCCTTGCGTTGCGTGCATAGATAGGTTTGTTTTCTTATTTTATTGTTTCATGTAATTACTACATTAGGTCCTATTGAACTTGAAAATCTCATATCAAACGAGATTTTATTTCCAATACTGAATATTGGTTTCTTAGAAAGTCATGTATGTAATTGATTTGGGATCTTCCCCTGGTACATTTGTTTCATATGAACTATTGATTAAGTATTTACCGGTTAGGTTTGATGTGTGCATGGTTCAGTATTTGCCTATTGCTGTTGCATACGTGCTCTCGAGTGTTTGGGAATCATAACAATGGACTGGGGCTTTGATGACCAACCAATAGGCATTTATATTTTGGTATTTGAATGTAATAAATAAACTTATTCATTTCATGATCACGATTTAGGTTCATACACTTTTCTTGTGCATGTACTGTAGCTTACATTTGATAATTTATAGCTTCTAGGATTTGTGTAGTTTTAATATATGTGCTTAAAGTCATCATATCGTAGTGTCTATTTAACAATAAATACCATATACTAGTGACGAGGCTTTTTTTGCGTGTATGTGTTTAGAGATATATTATGTGAAGGAGCTGAAAATATCCTAGATATAAGATAATATATTTTTAATTCTAAACAATATTATAAAGATTTGAAACAAATAAAAAAATTTAAAAGATAAGTAAAATTATTCTTTTCTAAAACCTAAAGATATAAGATATATCGATCTTTCTCAACACCAAGTACTTTTGCAAGCAAGCTAAGACAAGCCAAGAAATTAAATCAAGTTTCTATGGGAAGATAGAGTGTTCTCCCTTTTCTTCTCCACCTATTCACTTTTATTTCCTTCAATATCAAGTATAAGATGCTTTGTAGAGTATTTTAAGTAGTGGATAGTTACTACATTTTAATTCATCCCTATAACAAATAAAAATAACATATCTACTCACAGCGAGTTCAGGGAAATTTGGAAAAGTATTCGATGATTGCAGGAGGTATCTTAATTCCCACAGCCCACCGGTTTCCAAAGTTATGTTTGCATAATTGCTTCCACAGCAGCAACCTGCAAGATCCATTAATTAGAATCCCATCATGGGGAAAACTTTCGTAAAAAGGTGTTTTTTTTATTATCATGGTTTGGACTGGACCAAATCGGCTAGTATGATTGCTAAACCATAAAATCTAGCTTTGATTCAATGTCATAACCATTTTTCATGGTTGATTTGGTCAAATAATGGGTTAGACAGGGTTAAACTGAGTTTTATGATACGATTTTTATTATGCAATGTTAGTTTAATACATAAAAGAAAATCAAATATAACAATAAATTATATACATAGAATTTAATGTCTTTTCATTAAAAAATGAGTACTTGGAAAGTATGTGAGAATGAATGATATTTTAAAAGTGAGTTGAGATTAATATATAGGTGTATTCTCTCATTATTCCGAACATCTTTAAATTCATTTCATGATATGATAGTACGAAACATAAGTTTGGTTTTGGCAAACATGAAATCATGCTTGTGTGGGAATCTACTATTTTCCAATTTCCCCTAAACAGTGAAAATTAAGCCATCCAAACCAAACGGGCTAGCAAGGGTTGATTTATGTCACTCTTGAAGGGCATATTTGATGGCTTTTTTCAATCATATAAATCATAATCACCAATGGAATAATTATCATCCATGCATTCCTAAAACAAAATACTTTTAATAGCTTTTCTTATTTTTAATTTTTATTATTGAATTATATTTTATTATCTGAGAACTTAGAAGAAATGAACAATATGGTTGAAAATATATTATATATACACCATAGCTCATTCGCATTTCAGGTGTAATGCAGTGTGTTTATGTCAATTTGGTTTTGTATAAATTTGCATGCATTGTGGATGAGAATTTGTAATGATTAGTTTAAACTACATGCTTTTCATTTTTTAAGTAAAAAGTACAGTCATGTTTTTAATTTGAATAAATATCAGAGAGAAATATCTTATGAATATAAACAGTTACAATTGAATAAAATAAATTAAGCGGTTTTTTATCGACTAAAATAATAAATACTGCAAAAAAGATTAAAACTATAAATTTAAAGTGTTTAAGAAATTAGATTAATTGAAGATGATTTTAACATCAGTGACATGAAGTGTAAATAAATAAAAAGATATTAAAAAAGAAAATATTTACTGTAATAAAATATAAGGGTATAATATTCCTTTAACATTTTTTCATTTTTAATTGCTTAAATTTAATCTTAAAGATTGATCAATATTAAACAAACTATTATATGGTATTAACATTAGTAGATGCAAATTTTATAATTTTATATTTTAAAAGATAAATAACATATATAAACTCAATACTTATTTTACAGAGTAATTTATTTTAAAAATATTTTTTTTAAAGTATGTTATTAATTTATACATTAATTAATGTGTACATGCATATAATTTTTCATTTTTGTTCTTTGGATGACTTTTTAATAAAAAAAAATTAAACCAAATCGTATCATGGGGCATTCTTACATTTTTTATTTATAAAAATCAAAACTAAATATTATGAAATTTATAATAATTTACATCATGTTTAACTAATTAAACTATATATATATATATATATATATATATATATATTAACCAACATTCCTTATTTTATAGATAACGAAGAGGTAAATTAGTGTTATTAGTTTTTCTCTCTGAAATCACTTATTATATATGCTTCTCAGTCAGTATCTTGAAATACATGGGGATATCTCACGAAAAGTGATTTGAAATTAATTAAGAACAAAACGTGGTTAGCTTTATAAATAGGAGCTCAACAGAATAAGTAGGATATGAAATATTATTTTGTCCTTGTTTGTAAAATAATACACAATATCTGACAAAGTTGTAAATGCAGGATATGCAACAAGATTCTTGGACAAGGGAACCAAATAGGACCAATGCATTCAATGAAGCCCATTAGTCAAACAAATAGAACCAAAATGCAGGGAAATTTTTTGGGGAAGAGCTAAGCTTGACTGCTGAAACGTGGAATGGAATGGGTAGTAGTAGGTCCAATGTGATGGAGTATGAATTGACTACGCCCATTTTCAAGCAAAGGATTTCCAACCCATACTTATTACGCACTGGTACTGGATTCACATATACACACTCGCATGTCTTTGGCATTATTCATCATGTCTAGACCAATTTATGTTTCATGCTTGCACCATGTCTTCAAATTGCTCAAAAGCCACGCATCACCATCATTCATACGTCAAGACCTGCTTTCTTAAATGTCAAGTTTTCAACCCCCACTTCACTAACCCAGACATAATCATAACTAATTAACCCCTTTTGTAACAAATTTTCCTCGTTACGATAAACACACATCTACATTTGCATCCTTATCAAAGGCAATAATTTACGTCTAAATAATAGCTAGCCTCTTCACGATTGTTCTTCTTTTACTGTATACTAGTACTTAATATTTATATTGTGACACAAAATTTACTGCAATTTGCTATAATAAAAAAAAAAAGTATTGGTAAGCTATAGGAGTATAGGGCGCGTCTAGCTAGTAGCTTGAAAAAAAGTAAGTTACGTGTAGTGACTCGCTACCTTTTAAATTAGCAACAAAAAAAATGGTGACGAGTCATTGCCTTTGCCCTACTTAAATAACTTCTACCTTTTTAAGTCACTTCGATACTTCCACAATCTGAATTGGATTGAAAATCATATGTATAATTCTTTCTCTCTTTTGAATTCCTCAAAATTATATATTTTAAGAAATTAAAGTGTGAGGAGGAGGCAAAATTAGACAATTTTATTTTTGACAAATTACGATAATTAATGTATACACATGCATAATGTTGTGATGTGGTGATAATTTTCAGTTTTATTAAATTGACATTATGTAAAACTAGTTAGAAAAAACAAAAAACAAACGAAGTTAAAGAAAATAGTTACAACAATTTTTTAGGAGAAGTGGTGCTAATTATAACTTGAAAGTTCATGAAGAAAAAAAATAATAATTATATATACTAAAGGATAATTTATGAATAAAAAATGTATACACCAAAGAAAAATAATTATCTTTATTAATAATTATATATATTAATTATATCTTGATCATCTGTTTTAGTATATCTTACTACAGCTTCACTTGATGTAACAAAAAGTTCAAAGTTTTCCTTTCTCAAAGACATGATAAGGTAATCAACGGATTTAAAACTTGCGGGTAGGAAGATCTCTTCCCGGGCATAAATTAAGAAATCTAACCAAGAAAAAAAGTGAATAATGTGAGATAGCTAGTTGATCGAGTATTAACTTGAAAAGAATTTGAGTATTACATCAAAAGTCGGGTAGTTTCTTTCATCTCTTTAAAATTTAAATACAGCATTACTCAATAAATAATGAATAAAGATAGGGATATTCACGGGTACGGGTTATCCACGAGCCCGAATTGACCCAAATCGATCCGGATAGTTTGGGTTGGATCATTTATGTAATTTGGTCAAAATCGAATTGAATCGATCAAAACCGTTCATGTACGGGTTGGGTCACGGGTTTACATTTATAGATCCGATCAAAATCGAATTGAATCAATCAAAAATTTTAGAGTTGTTTGGTTTAGTTTTAAATACTGTTAATATTGGACTTCAAGTGTTGGAATTGCAAATGTTTATAATATTAACAGATCATAATTTTGTTCATTTGTTTCAGCAAATGTGGTTGTAACAAATTTGGTTGCACCAAAGTTTATTGCAAGAAATTAGTTTGTAGGAAATAGTTATGATTTAGACTATTATGGTAAACCTTGTTAAAGAATATTTTGTTTAATTTGTATTAGTCTATTTTAGAATATTTTGTTAATGGTATTAAATGAATTAATTTTACTACTTTCAGATATTTGATAATATTGTGTTAGTGTAAATAGTCATTTTCATCTCTGAATGTGTAGAGTACTGAGAAAATCATTCTCGAAAGATGGAAATTCAAATTTTAGTCCCCGAAAGTAAAAAAGTGCGACAAATTCATTCATCTATTACCGTTAATGAAAGAGCCTACGTGACAAAGAGGGACAAAATGTCACAAAAATTATTACCAACATGATTGCTGAATAGATTGGACCAAAATGTTAGTAAATTTTCATTGGACCAAAATGTTAGTAAGTTTCCATTGGACAAAAATATCCTATGATACTATTATGTTCCAACAATGTGTCAATCATCTGAGAAAACAAACAAATAGTTGTAGCAAAATTGTAGTGCATGTAAATCGATATACTAAAATTTGAATTTTTATCTCTCAAAACGATTTTTCAGTGCTCTAAACATTCAAGGATAAAAATGATTATTTACCCTAAATTGCATTTTACCCTTAAATGAAACGAAATTTGGGATCTGACAAATTTGTGTAATGAAAACTTACTGATGTTTTGGTCAAATGAAAATCTACTGACATTTTGATTCAACCTATTTTGTAGTCATGTTGACAATCATTTTTGTGACATTTTTGTCCCTCTGTGTCACATAGGTTCTTTCATTAAAGGTAACAAATGAATAGATTTGTAGCACTTTTTTCATTTTCAAGGACTAAAATTTGAATTTTCATCTTTCGGAGATGAATTTGTCAGATCTCTACACATTCAGGGACGAAAATGACTATTTATCCTATTATATTAATTATATTGGATATTTGGATGAATCATGATATAAAATAATAATTTTAAAGAAAAAAAAAGATCAAATTAAAATGGGTAATCCCGTTGGTCCAAAGCGAACCAAACCGTTCATGAATGGATCGAGTTTAAAAAAAAAAATTCTGAAAATCGAACCAAATCTATCAAATTTGATTGGGTTGAGTCCTAAATTTAACCAAAACCGATCCAAACTGATATGCAAACACCCATAAATAAAGATATATTTAGAAAGTTTTTCTTTTATAAACTTTTATCATGATGCAAGAGAAAATATATATGGCTGATGAGAAAGGTTAAGACACCAAAAAAGCACATCAATTAAAGTTCTACACACAAAATGAACAAAATGTATTGACATTGGACTGAAGAAGACGACTATCTTTATGTAAAGGTACATGGTCGACTTCACTTTTTTCCTTCTAAAGATTAGTTTGGATACTCAAAATAAAATCAAAATCTAATCAAGAAACAAAAAAAAAATGATGATAAAGATCTATATGATCATGATCATGTTATCGAGATAATGATGCTCATCATGGTCATCATCATCTCCTAGTCATAGCAAAATACATTTTGGTAGGACCACTAAGGAAATTAATTGCTTTGAACTTATTTTACATATACATGTAGATATATAGACACATGAAGTGTTATTTATGTACATTTGTTTCTAGGTGTTTAAGATTGACACCAATAGATACGAAACCCATTGTTTTTATCTTCCTAGCTAGCAGCTTATTCTATAAGAGGCTATTAAATCATAAATAGTTAGGACATCTTGGTTGAGGCAAAGGGATTGAATGGATTGGTGGGGTTACTTGTAAATGACAGAGAATCATCTGGATCCCCAAAGGGTTAGCAAGAAGATTGACGCACGAGTGAATGAACAGGAACTTAGAGACCAAGGGTACACGCATGAAGGATTAAGCAAAATGAAAGGGTGACGCGGAGGATGATGAGAAGTGCTTGTCTGTGTTTGGCCTCCAAAACAACCAACACACAAGTCAGACCAATGCCATCATCAGGAAGATATAACCAACGGCATAGGGCACGACACGTGGTCGATATGCATACAAACACCATTGGACTAATAGAAGAATATTCGCCAATACAGTATAATATGGTTCACAAATAATCATATTTTTAAGTATATAAAATAACATTAATTAAAATAGCTCAATTCTTATATATTTTTATTTAATTATTTTCACTTTAAATACTAATGAAAAATAATTGAGTAGATAGAAAATTAAAATTAAAATTAAAATAATTGATAAATTTAATATAATTAACTAAATTAATTATTTTTTTAAAAGATACAGTTTAATTAAAATAATTTTATAATTAGAAATTGAAAGATTAATATTTTAAAGAATTGATTTTTAATTCTTAGTTTGAAAGATAAAATAGAATAATGTCTCAAGGAAGGATTAGTGGGGGGAAGGATGATGAGGAATGCATAGAGGATCTTTTATCTATGCAGAGACTTGGCCCCACACAAGCTTCTTTTCAATTAGTATAGGAGCACTTGCACAGCATGCTTTTAGTAATTCAATCATAGAGCACCAATTCTCAAGCTGTTGGGTGAAGAAGCAAAAGACATTGCTTCCTCCTTTATTTATTTTCATTTTTTTTCCCATGTCTTTTTTCCCCCTCTTCTATTCTATTTACTATTCAATGAATTTATCACGGCATGCTTTTGATACATTACCATGTTGACTAATCCCAACGAACCACTCCTTCTCTCTCCCTGTACCCCGTAACACTTGGTTAGGAGACATTGTGGTACTCATTTTTCTTTAGTTGGTGTCTCCCTGGCTGTTTCTAACCGAAGCATAAGTTACAGACACACCCTATTCTCTCTTTCTCTCTCTGAGGATTACTTGCATAACACTACTGCTAAATCACTCAACTTTCAGCTTCGCATGTTCGTGTACTTTGGTGCTAGGCCACTGTATCTCTCTAGCTTCAGTTCGGTTACTGATGCTGTTTCATCTACTTTCTTCAATTTGTGCACTACAGCTACTTCTAAACTATGCAGCCTTTTCAATTGTAAACCTTTTTCTGCTTCCTAAGATTCAATCAGTAACACCAATAATATAGCAACAGGTATGTTCTCTACTTGCTTCACTCTTTTAAATTCTCGAGACCTTTCCTACTCCTTTCTTTGGTGTTTGATGTAATTTTTTATTGTCAGTGTAGAGTATATAGACTATAGTGTAAGAGACATGAATATATATGTGATACGGTATAAGTTAGTATCTAATTAATGCATTATGTTTTGACTTATCACTCCTTAATCAATAAAAAGCTTAAAGTTGCTTTTTCATTTAGTTTTAAAGATGAAGAATACTTTTGCCAGAGGGTAATAAAAAATTTATGAAAAAGGAATACACTGTAGGTTCTGCTTAAAAACTTCCAAAAGTAAAGGGACAAAAGCAAATGATAAAAACCTTGTAGTGGGGATGACAGAGGGTAACTGCAGAGAATTAGTTATGAATTACAGATGAAGAGAACGTCCCATAAATGGCAAAACACCATATTGAATGCCATCAAAGATTATAAAAATAGATTACATTGATTCAGCATAGAGCAAAGTTAGCTGACATTAACCATACACTTTTCTGAATTTTAGTTTTCATGGAATTGGGATCTGTGAGAATTGCCTATATGAAAAAGGTGCCATGGCTAGGCTTCGAATGCAATCTTATTTGGAAGAAAAACATGAATTGTTTCTCATTCCTCTGTCTAGTTGAAAGCAATAACAATAAGGAGACCTCGACCTCCGTGCCACATTTTAAAAAATTATTTACCTGAATACCACGTGAGGCAAATATTTTACCGGACTGTCACGCGACATATTTCGCTGGGGAGCCCAACGAATTAGGTGATGGACACGTGGCACAACGTGGCTATTTCGCTAGGGAGGCCAGCGAATTAGGTCGCCACGTGGCAACATGCAGTATTTCGCTGGAGGGCCCAGCGAAGTAGGTGAGAATATGGACAAAAAATCACGAAACTTCAAACGGTCATAACTTTTGATAGAAATGTCCGATGCAGGCGTACGATATGTCAAAACGTTCGAAATTCAGAGGCGAAGCCCTGGGCGAACGTTTTGACATATCGTACGCCTGTATCAGACTTTTCTATTAAAAGTTATGACCGTTTGAAGTTTCGTGACTTTTTGTCCATATTCTCACCTACTTCGCCTGACCCTCCAGCGAAATACTGCATGTTGTCACGTGGCGACCTAATTCGCTGGCCTCCCTAGCGAAATAGCCACGTTGTGCTACGTGTCCATCACTTAATTCGCTGGGCTCCTCAGCGAAATATGTCGCGTGGCAGTCCGGTAAAATTTTTGCCTCACGTGGTATTCAAGTAAATAATTTTTTAAAATGTGGCACGGAGATCGAGGTCTCTAACAATAAGTGCCATGCCACAAAAACTGGTTTTTTCCTTTTTGCTTTACCACCATTTGTCTGTCAAAGCACAGACCATGCTGCATGTCAGATTTTAACCAATGAACAGTGGGAACAGCCTAGCGCCAATTCCAAATTTTAATTTATAAAAAATGATTTTAGATTCTCCTTCCCCTATTTATTTCCACTGCATTATTTCCCCTACTTATGATTATACAATTTTAGTTTCACATATTTTAATTGTGACGATTGGATCTTCAAGTTTTCTCGCATTTACAATCATGTCCTTCCATCCCAATTTCACTCATATTTAACACTCATTAATTTATTCAAAATAGAAAGGCATTACTTTCTTTGTTTATTATTGTCATAAAAATAATAATTTACCAACAAGTATTATCAATTAAATGAATACAGTTAGAGAACTCTTTTATGCAAATTACAATTCAAATATTATGTGTGTTTTTAGCTAGAATATTTAGTTACTATTATGTCATGTCCAGTTTGTCACATCCATTAAATATTAGATGAAATCAAAATGAACAAACGTAATTGTAAATAGAGAAAACTAAAAAGGTTTTATTGAGATATGAAAGATTAAAATCGTACAATCATAATATTTGAGGATTAAAAATATAATTGAGTATTTTTTAATAATTTAAAATTTGAATCAAATCTCAAACAAAACGCGAAAGCTAGGATAGCTTTATGAAATGAATTGTACTGTACTCTTTCAGTAATTCCTGACTTAAATTGAAAAGAAAAGAGAAACAAATTTAAGAAAGGAGAAAAGGTTGGCTTCCACCTTTCTTGATTCCTATATGCTTAATGGGGAATAAGATAATTGAGATGACCATAGCAATGGACCAGTACTCTAGGTCTATTACAGGTTTAAACTGAAAAAAAAAAAAAAAAAGTACATTGGTTAATATATCAAATTTCTCTAGAGACACATCGAAAGTGACTTAACAAAGTAGCCACACAAGAAATTATCAGTATTATTTGCCTTCGGTTAGGAAGCTTTTGGTAACATTAGTTTTTAGCCAGGTGCATCACTTTCTCTCGGATTTTCATATCATTGTCTGGACAAAGCCACGTATCTTTATATATATGGAATCAAAAGTATATCTTCTAAAGAGATTGGTTGGGGTGTGTATTAGTACATATCTGCTTCGGATTTATATACATATTCTACTTTAGAGCCAAATCTGAGCCACTGTAATGAATTATTTATGTTGGCTCACCTAACACTTAATTCCCAACTTCCAAACATGGCATAAACATGCTTTACCACTCTCCATTCTCTGGCCAAGCCCCAACCGTCAAGGTAATCATATATGTTTATGCATGCTCAGTGCATTTTCTGTCGTGGTGCTGCTTCTTTCTTCATTTGCTATTATTATTAAGTTGTGTGGGGTTGGATGAGTATTCAATACCCAAAATATATGCTACTAGCTCCATTCTACTTTAGAGTATTGTTCGAGTCTTTCTATGACACGAATTTAAAGAAAGGGAAATGGTAACCTGTTTTTCAAAGTTAACAAACTTAAAATATAAATATGTTTATTGGAAAATAAAAGATATGCATTGTTTATAATTGTTTTTTGCATTCTTCTATAATTTTTACCATGAATGTTTTCCCTTTTTAAAATATTAACTAATGCTATCAAGATACTCGTTCACAATATAACATCAATATCAACAACACTTTTAATCTAAACTAATTGGGGTATGTGATAAATAAACTTAATGATAAATACGAGGAGGTTAAAAAAAATAGATAAAAGAAAAAAAGGAGAAAAAATGAAGGGGGAGATGAAAAAAAAAATAGACTAAAAATGAATCATCTAGAACATAGAGATAACAACATTTCTAACCTTCCACCAAGTTTATAACTTTTTTTCATTTCGTCATAAAACACGATGTCCGCCAATCTAAATCTCACTTCATTCTTGTTTAACTACCTTTTCCTAAATGAGTTTCGATCTACCTTTACCTTTCTTTGTGTCGTGCTCTTAATAACAAACTTTTGTTATTAAGAAAAGATTCATGATCGTCTCATTATGTGTTCAAACCACCTCTATCAATACTTGTCACTTGTTCACAATACACTTAAATTATTAAGCTAGGAATCTAAGTCATGCAAGGATATTATGGTAAGAGTCAACGTTTTAACATAATTAATAATTATAAGTAACACTTTCCCAATTTCAGCTCCCTTTTATTGTTATATTTATAATTTTGGGACAAAAACTACATAGTTAATTCGTTATTATCGTATTCGATCGTATGAGTAACGTAAGAATATCTGCCAACGTTTACCAAATTAATTTTCATGTTGTTCAGTTTGTGTTACATGTGTCAGAACTGAACTGCAGAGGCAGAAAAATCTGAACCCTGATGTTAGTCCGTGAGAGTATTCCGCATTCGCAAGACTTCTAGTAAACTTCACCAACAACTCTATTATACTTCAACGGTTGAAGCAACTTCCAAAGGTATACCATAGAATAGAGAGAAACAGAAGTGCATGCCATTCTGCAAGAACTCGCAAAGCAATTGTTACGGCATAAACGGGAATTTGGTAGTTTATTTTTTTCTTCTTTAATATGTGGAGGACATCATCTTCAATGAATTGAAGGGCTTTCAGGATTGTATATAAAAATCAATGAGGTTGGAAAGGCAGAACTTGAGGTATAGTCTTGTTGCAAAATTCTCTTTCTCCTTTATTTAGTGTTTTTTTCTCATTCATAACCGACACAGCGACCAGGACAGGATATCATGTCATATTCTTCTACCTTCATGTATAGTGATTTCTGAATTCCTTGTCCTTCATCCCTTTGCTTGAAATGAAGAAATCTAAGTTGGTGCTTCCGTATTTTGCTGTTTCATGGTCATGCATCATGACATAACCCATTGGTTTTAGTTCTGAGAGGGCTACAGCAATGCCTTCTGCTCTTTCTCTCTTTCTCTACGACTTTATGAGATTGAGATCTATTGTAGTGTCGTTCAAGGTGTAGTCTTCTGAACTTGCAGGTTTTAAAGAGGTTATTTTCTTGAAGATTTGGTATTCATAACAACAAATAAAAATGAAGTTCATGAAACTTGGAACAAAGGCAGATACTTTCTACACTGAACATGCTACCAGGTATTTTACACTTCGCAGCAACCCTTTGGTAAAACAATCTACATACAACTTTTTTACAAACTAACATGTATTCTCATAATGCAGGACTCTGATATCAGAGATAGTTGCAGACCTTGTGATACAGATCAATGATATTACTTATATGTTACACAAGGTATTTGGCTTTGAATGAAAATGCTGTGGTGTGTGTGAAAAGATAAATCCAAATTTAATCATTGGTTCATCTATAATTCTGCTGTTTTTAGCTGCAGTTTCCGCTTCTTCCAAAATGTGGCCTCCTACAAAGGCTTTGCTATGATACAAGTGATTCTGAGAGTGTCTCTCTAGAGCTTCATGATATACCTGGAGGAGAAGACGCTTTTGAACTCTGTGCCAAGTTTTGTTACGGAATTGCAATCAACATAAGTGCCCATAACTTTGTATCCGCTCTCTGTGCTGCCAAGTTCCTTAGAATGAATGATTCCATTGAGAAGGGAAACTTTGTAGGCAAACTTGAGTCTTTCTTCAACTCATGCATTCTTGAAGGTTGGAAGGATTCCATTGCAACGCTTCAAACTACTGCTACGTTGCCAGAGTGGTCTGAGAATCTTGGTATTGTTAGAAAGTGCATTGATTCAATTATTGAGAAAATTCTCACGCCCCCACCACAGGTCAAGAACTCAGATCCATCAAACTTTCTTACGTTTCTGTGACTTTTTTAATATATATATTTTTAGCTTATAAACGATGATTCTGTTCAGGTCAAATGGTCCTACACCTACACCAGGCCAGGTTACACAAAAAAACAGCACCACTCTGTGCCGAAGGATTGGTGGACGGAGGATGTTTCTGATCTTGACATAGATCTTTTCAGGTGCATAATCATGGCTATTAGATCAACCTATGTGCTCCCTCCGCAGCTTATTGGAGAAGCTTTGCATGTCTATGCCTGCCGGTGGCTCCCGGGCATCAAGAAGATCAAAAGTTCTGGCAGTTCAGCATCTCACACAGAAGAATCTAAGGAGAAAAACCGGAAAATTCTTGAAACAATTGTCAGCATGATTCCTGCCGATAGAGGGTCTGTTTCGGTTGGCTTCTTGTTTAGGCTTCTCAGCATTTCAATTCACCTTGGTGTCTCATCGGTCACAAAAACAGAACTAATAAGAAGAGCCAGCCTACAGTTTGAAGAGGCAACAGTGAGTGACCTACTTTACCCTTCAACATCCTCTTCTGACCAGAATTATTATGATACAGAGTTGGTTCTAGCAGTGTTGGAAACTTTCTTGAAGCTTTGGAAAAGAATGTCGCCTGGGGCTGTGGATAACAGCTACTTTTTGAGATCAATCAGAAATGTTGGCAAGCTCATCGATTCCTATCTTCAAGTGGTCGCAAGGGATGACAACATGCAGGTATCAAAGTTTGTGTCTCTTGCTGAAACTGTGCCAAGTATTGCCCGTGAAGATCATGATGATCTCTACCAATCAATTAACATCTATCTTAAGGTGAACTTCCCATGTAACACCTGCAGTCACTTGTTTAATTTTCGTCGTCCCTTGCTTGAATGCTGGAATATTTCACGTGAAAGAAAAAAAATGACAACCGCTACTAAGAAAATACCATTTACTAACTGATATAAGGATTACTTCCCTTAATATAATTTTTGTTGAACAAAAATTATAATTGTGTATAAATATTATAAGTCTATGTATGAGTGTAAAGTGTGAGCGAAGAACTTCATGTTTGATGAATGCCTAAAGCTTTGAATTAGATGTGATGTCAAGTTTGTTGATATAGTTGGCCTGTGATCTATAGACAATGATCTCTCCAAGGCAACATATCAGCAGAAAGAGTCACTAGGGAGAGATTGTTAGAATGCATGTGAGTCAAAAAGTTGTTGATCAATATATAAGTGAAAAAGACTAACAAGCACTTGTGTAGTTAATTTGTACCCTCCTTATCTATGTAACAGTTTGCATTAACAGTATCATATATTTTAGCTTATTATGTTCCAAAGACTATACCAAGGGAAGCCAATTCAGTGGCCAGTTTTTATATATTCTTTGGTTTATCTTTATGGTGCATTTACGCTGTAATTTAAGTTATATACTGAACAGGTACATCCTGAGCTGAGCAAGGCAGACAAGAAGCGCCTGTGTGGGATTCTAGACTGCCAAAGATTGTCCCCAGAAGTGCGTGCCCATGCAGTAAAAAACGAGCTTCTGCCATTAAGAACCGTAGTGCAACTTCTCTATTTTGAACAAGACAAAGGCTCTAAGGCAACCACAAGTCACAAACTGCCAAAGCCACATGAGATACTTCTGGGAGCAAAACATAGACCAGCTACAGCTACAACTAAAGAAGAATTCAATAGAGAAGAAATTA
>PYAF01002370.1:400927-438519 GCA_007407185.1 Glycine tomentella | reverse complement strand
ATTTAAAATTTATTTTTCTTTAAATATTTTATATAGTTAAAATTAATAAATATAACATAAAGTAACATTTATTTAAATAGCATATATATGTGTATAATAACAAAGTAAACATAATAATTTCAATTAATAATATATTACTGCATATTCTATTCAATATATTGATTTTGTTATTATATAAATTGTAGTAATGTATTAATTTAAAATAATATTTTTTATTGGACCGAAATTTTTATAGTAATTTTTACTATTAATTTATCATTAAAATAACATTCAAACACAAAATAAAATTTGTAAAATTAATTTAATTGAAAACCTACTTTGCCAATGTTATCCTAAATACACACTATATAGTTTTATTTATAAAGTTACTATTCATATTGTTATTCTTATAATAAAAATATTTAAAGAAAAATAAATTTTAAATAAAAGCAAAATTAGTTATGTTTTAAAAAACTTAATTTTTTTTTTGTTGACACTAAAAATAAAAAAATGTAGCATATAAAAGGAATAGAAATATATTTATTTAAATCTAAAATTAATTATACATACATTTTGATTATTTATTTTACAAAGTTGGCCACTGAAAGAGGGAATAGTTGCTAGCTAAACATGAGAATGGAAAGCAGAGTCAAAGAGGCACGTGGGAAGGTTAGTGTTTGTGCTGTGTGCATGTGCAATCATCCATGGCCTTCCAACTTGAGGCCATTCCTCTTACTTCAAATATGAAATATGGCTCTTTCATTCTAATATTCTTTCCATAAATATAATAATTAATTCAGTCAGTTTTGTTATTTTGGGTTGGACAGAGCAATCACAATTACAAGATTGTTCAATTTTGCACCTCACCTGCTTTGCCTATCAACAATTTAATCAAATCAAATCAAATCCCCCCATTATCATTTCACCGTAATTATATATAAAACCAAAAACCCACCCACCTTGATGCATGCTTCCGTTCCTTGTTCCTATATTACAATTACAATTTTCAAAGACAAACATGTCCCAGAATATTGAGTCCAACTCTCCTTCGCTTTCCCTCTTTCTCTGAAAGGTAAACCCCACTTCTTCATTTCAATACCTCTCTCCTCAATTCTTTTCAAGTTCCGCTTTTTTTTTTTTTTTTTTATTTAATTACTCTCCGTAGATCGAGTTATGAATCCCTAATTTTTTATTTTGATGTGTATTAATCAATAATCAATGGTGATGTATCTGTTTATCGTTGCACGGTCAGTATGCTGTTTAGATTAATTTTTTTTTGGTTCTGCAAATTCATGGTCATGCCCCGTGTCACATTGTTGCTTTGTTTTTGCCTTGGTTGTTGCATGTCCAGCTAAAATTCCCATGTTTTGTGTGAAAGAGTGTGCGACTGTCTCTGAATTTGTTGAAACTTTGATTTTGGATTACCCGGTTTTGGAAGTGATCACTTGCCTAATCTATTCGATTGGGAGATTGAATCCGTGAGATTTCTCTCCCATGTCACGTTTTTGCTTTCCATGGTTGAGGATGAATCTGTTTTGGTGGAAATACTTTCCTTCCGCACACTGCATGGAAATTTTAAGTGGAGGATGGAATTCTTGGTCTATTTAGGTTTGGTATTGAATTTTAATTGAATCATTAAGTTTCCTGGTAAAGTGGTAACAACAAAAAGTTGATGTTTTGTTATAGATTCCTACAGGCTGCAAACATTTTCGTGATACATGCCGCTTTGAAATATTATGCATGCACCGTGTTTTCATATACATCAATTTATTGTTCCATGGAATATGATATTTACTTCCTGTTGTTGATTGAGAGACTATTGAATCTGTGAAGATTAAAGCAATGTGATGACAAAGGTGGCTGGCTTGCATTAATTATTGCTGAAGTGCAATGTCACTGGGATAGCTGACAATGTTATTAATGCCAGCCATTTCCGCAAACACATGCTTCTAGTTATGCTAATTGTAGAAGCTTTTGTGGTATTACATTATCCTTAGTTTCTTCTCAGACACAGTGGAAAGGAAACAATTGGATTCCTTGAACTAGATTAAGTTGTATCCAAATCTTTTTTTATGCCTCTTGTCCTGAGCTGAATAACAACAAATATGTTTCAAAGGAAATGACAAATAAAAGGTTTTCATCCATTAAATTGTGTAGGCTTCTAAACATAGATTGAAAATGTTTCGTTCTGTTGTCACCACAGGCTTGAATCTGTTTATTGCCGGTGGTATTGCTTGTCAAACATTGTGTCAAATCAAGCACAAGTTCAGGCTTGGTTATCTACAATTTTCTCTGGAAAAATAGTAGTCATTTGTGTGTTGTTCCCTTTTCTTGTTTGCACCATCATTATAGGTATGTTTGCACATGAAGATGTCTGCATAAAACTTAATTGACTTGCACTCATTTTCTTTTATATGTTGATATATCTCTCAAAATGATTGTCTTACATTTGACATGTCAGGTGATTTATCAATTCGAGTTCTCTCTTCCGCATACTTGTTTTCTTTATCAATGACTAAAGTCAAAAGAAAAAAAAAATCTATACATTTACACATTTAATTAGTTTACCTTCTTTCTTCCTGGATTTCAGTTATGGAGTGTTTTGACTTCTGGAAGAGATAATGGTGCAGTGCCTAGACGGATTAAAGCATTTGTGTGCTGCTCTGATAAATTGTTGTGACGCTGATTCGTCAAAGCAACCTACAGGTTTAGAAAATCCAGAAGTTCTTGCAAGAGAGACTGTGTGTATGTCATCTCTAATTTTTTTCTATCTTATGTTGTGAGTGAGGAACTTTTCAAGGGAGCAATAGACCAGTTATTCATTGTTAATTCAGCGTTGTTGTTAGCAGTTCTAAATTAGCACCCATTTCTTGTGTCAAATTGTGCCCATATCTCTCTTTTCATCCCTATCTTCCCTTTTTGGTTGTCACAATATTTGTAAGACAATGGCGGAAAAGACTTAGTTATATATGTCTTTGACCATTAACGAGAAATGGTGGTCATACATTATTGAGGGTTAAATCACATAATAAAGGTAGAAATAAAATATTCTAGGATACAATTAGATTCGGAGATTCATAATTAAACACTGGTTACTTGTACAATCTGAATGGAATTGACGCTCACTTCAACATTACCATTTTATTTCCTTTTAATGGCTATAAAAACAGTTGAAAGCCGTTGAAGACTTAGGTGTTAGATGGCAATGAATCTATACAACCTTATTGTTCAGATATTGAGGATCTTGTTAAGAATTGATTCACTAGTATAGATTATTCATCTGTTTTTACTCTCAATTTTCTTCTTTTTATCAAAAGCATAAAAAATAGGAAAGAAATATTAACAAAATAAGATATTTATGTGTTTTATTGATGATGCAGTTAGTGTAAGTGAGATTGAAGCACTGTATGAATTGTTCAAGAAGATCAGCAGTGCAGTGATTGATGATGGACTAATTAATAAGGTTTTTTCTATCATCTTTTGGTCTTTCCTTCTATCAGCTTGTGTTATGAACTTTTGATATTTGTATTTTCAACATTTCTGCACAATACCTTTCTTCCTAGAATACCCTTTTAATCATAACTTTACAAGTGTATTATGTTTTTAATCATAACTTTACAAGTGTATTATGTTTTATGTAAAACTAAGAACTCACAAATTTTATATTTGTTTATGGTATTGTTTGTTTGTGGATCTAAACATTGTCTTTTTGTTTGTCTTGATGGTTTCCTTATTTTCCATGGCAGGAAGAATTTCAGTTGGCATTGTTCAAGACGAACAAGAAAGAGAGCTTATTTGCAGATAGGGTACATAGAACATTAACTTCTTGTTTTTCTTTTTCCAACTGCTTTTTAATTTTTCACCCCAAGGAAAAAGAAACAACAATATAAAAAATATTGGCTTAAATATGTTTTTGATCCCTCAAATTTGAGTCACTTTTGTTTTTGGTCTCCCAAATTTAAATTTGTTTTTTTAGTCCCTCTTGACAGATTTTTTGCAGTTTGGATGCACAATTTGTGGCAGTTTTTGACTGTAAGAGAGACCAAAAAGAACATTTTTGAGGGACTAAAAAGGGTAAATTTAAATTTTTGAGGGTAAAAAACAAAAGTGACTTCAATTTGAGAGACCAAAAACATTTAAGCCAAAAATATTTTTATGTATTGTTTTCATCAGAATGCCAAAAACATAGTTAATTGTGGATAATATTTTCAATTTCCGTAGTAAAATTAATTTTTCAACTACCTTTGTATTCATTATTATAATCTGTTTGATGTGTTTTACATGAAACTATGTTACTATATGGGCTAACAAACGTGGCATTTTATGCCATTATTGTATTTATCATTGATTTATTATGTGGATGACTCTTTTTGCGTAATATTTATGATCTGATTACTTAAAAGTTAGTTGCATACCATATACAAATGATGTGAACCTTAGAATTGGTATTTGTCCTGTTCATGATTTTGTACTGTTTGTAGGTGTTTGACTTGTTTGATACAAAGCACAATGGGATACTTGATTTTGAAGAGTTTGCACGTGCTCTCTCTGTCTTTCATCCCAATGCACCAATTGATGATAAGATTGAGTGTAAGAATGACAAATGTTTAGAAGACTGTAGCTATCTGGTCTACTTTTTTATCTGGGTTTTGAATGGGAAGGGCATTTATTGGAGAGGGAGCTAGATCATGTTTTGTTTCTGTAGTTTATTTATTTCCTTAATGCATTTGTTATTGATAGTAATGCATATGTTGGGGATTCCCAACTCTTCCTTTTTGCAGTTTCATTCCAATTGTATGATCTCAAACAACAAGGTTTTATTGAAAGACAGGAGGTAATTTTCTTTTCTTGTGATGTTGAATAAATGAAGTTTTGTCCACCCACCATGTAGGACTACTTTTTGACTTTGAGTCTCCTGACAACCAATGAGGGATAGAATTATATGTTAGTAACTTGAATCAGCCTTAACTTGCATAATTTGGTTTTGTAAGCCTACTGCATATGTATTTTCAATACTTTCGTGGTCCAATGCCCTTCATTGAAAACCAGTCTAGCTGAAGAGTTTTCAAATTTTGATTGGTCATCTTTATCTAAAGGCCAAAGGCTAAAACACTGGGACAAACAAAGAGTTGAATTATAGGTAATATCTTGTTCGGGAATTCAACAACTTTATCATTGTTTTTGGTAATATTTAGGTATATGACCTTATTTTGGAACAGAATTTGACAAATTGTTCTTATCAGTTACTGATGTGAGAACTGAGAACAACCTAGATGAAACTGTATATTAAATTATTATACATGAGTTAAAATAACCATTTTTTTTTTATCTTCGAGCTTTAACATCGGAAGTTATGCATTCAAATTAACGCATTACTTTTATTTTTTCTTTTGCCTCTTTAAAACTTGAGTATCCTCCTAGAATTTAACTGCAAATTAAGTTAAAATCATGTTTTAGAAATGTAGTGCAAAAAATTGTTTCTTTTCTCAAATCTGTTTGATACTCTAACATGATATGTTTCTTATAGCAGCATATACTTGATAATATGCATTGATGATTGATGTTATTTGCGTATAGGTAAAACAAATGGTAGTGGCCACTCTAGCAGAATCTGGCATGAATCTTTCAGATGATGTGATCGAAAGTATTATTGACAAGGTGCTTTATTTATCTGATAACTTAATTGCATATCAAATCTTTGTTCATTACTAGACTGTATAATTGAAGCATTTTATAAGCACTCTTTTCTTTTTTGCTTGCCTTCTATTTTTATTGTGTTAGAATAATTATGAAATTTATTATTTATATTTTGTCTCTTGAAAGTCTGTAGAAGTATAAACAATATTATGAAGCATGTCAATTAAATGCAAAGCATGCATACCTTGGGAAAAAGCTGTTTAATTTTTGTAAGTAATGTAAGTACACATGTTCTTTTTGCTGGTGCATGTTCATCCTTCATTGTATCTCACATTAGTTAACTGTTAATTGGACATCTGTGTGTACTCTTATGTGAATAATGTGATGTTTTCCTCATATTTGGTCCGAAGTTGCTACTGAATTTCTCTGCTAAATATAGTAAACCTTTTTTCAGCCTTATTCTTGTGAACATCATTAGTTACCAGAGTTTTGTGTATGCTGAGTTGATAATGATGACATTGGTTTATTAAATCATTCTTGTGCTACTATAATCTTCTCTGTATGTCACTGATAGTTATTAAGTTATTTAGACATTTGAGGAAGCTGATACCAAACATGATGGGAAGATTGACAAGGAAGAATGGCGAAACCTTGTCTTGCGGCATCCCTCCCTTCTGAAAAATATGACTCTTCAGTATCTCAAGTGAGTTTCTTTCCGTTAATAATCACTATTTGGATTTTGAAATTGTCTTGGTAAGTGAGGGAAATGTTACCAAGCTTATTTGGATGTGTTAAAATGCGTCATAATATTATTAATGCAAATGCTAACCAGAAACCTAAGGCACTAGTAAAAGAATGAAAAATGATTTTTTTTTATTAAAAAAAATGTTATTAATGCACCCCTACTATGATTCCATTGCATTTCCTATGCGATTTTCAATAAATAAAAAAAAATTCTATTATTGATTCGTTAGCTAGTGCCTCTAGGCTGAATTGATTTTGTTACTAATTCAAACTGGATACCAAGACCCTACTATTAAAATTATAATCTACACCATTAATAAAGAGAACAGGGGGTGTTTTTCTTAAACACATTTTTATAGCAAAAGTTTCAAATCCTTACTAATTCAAATGTTTTTAAAATTAGTTGATAATACTATTATTATTATAAAGAAAATGAAATTACAATACAATGGAAATGGTATTCTTCCTTTATCTCCCCTTATTCTCAACACTTCTCATAATTGCATGTGTGTGTTGTTTGCCAGTTTCAAGTTGGTACATCAACATCAACAATACCTTTAACCCAAACTAATTGGGGTCGGTGGTAGATGAACCAATGATAGATACAGGAAGGTTGAAAAACAAGGAAAAAAAAGGAAATAAGATAAAAGAAAAGAAGAAGAAGGGGGGGGGAGAGATGAAGAGGAAAATGACTAATAAGGGAACATCTAGAACATAGAGATAACAACGGGTCTAACCTTCCACCAAGATTATAGTTTTTCTCCATTCCATCCTAAGACACATCGTCCACCAATCTATATCCTACTTCATTAAGTCTTGTTTAACTACCTTTTCCCAGATAAGTTTCGGTCTACCTTTACCTCTCTTTGTGTCGAGCTCTTGATAACAAACTTTTGTTCTTACGCGAGCATCCAGGGGTCGTCTCATTACGTGTCCAAACCACCTTAATCTATGTTTCCTCATCTTTTCACTCACCGGTACTACTGTTACCTTTCGTCGAATATTTTCATTTCTTATCTTATCCATCTTTGTATAACCACACATCCACCTTAACATTCTCATTTCTGCTATTCCTATTTTATGCTCATGTTGTCTATGTGTTGGCCAACATTCAGCTCCATATAACATTGCAGGTTTTACAGTTATTCTATAGAATTTTCCTTTTAGCTTAAAGGGAATCTTAACGTATTTGTTTCGAAATAAAAACTGTAACTAGAAGTTTAGAAGTTTGGAAGTTGCTTGCTAATATATCATATCATTAAAAGAATAATTTTTTTAAAAAAAAGCAAAATATATACACATGCCCATGACTTATGTGCACTATGCATGTAAAATTGTAATCTTTATGGTTCATTCATATTCATATTAGAAGTTTGTTTAAATGGTAACTATTTGGATTTGGCACCAATACGATTACCTTCTCAGTGACTATTTTATTTTATCAAGCTCTAGAATCTAACATCTGACTTAAATTGTTTCCTTGGCAGAGATATCACCACTACATTTCCGAGTTTTGTTTTTCACTCACAAGTTGATGATACTTGAGGCAAACTACAGCATCCATTTCAGTTTCAGTGTTCTTGACTGGGAATGGTCTTCGATTGACTTGTGAATGATGGGGTTCTATATGAAGGATTCGGTAAGGGGTGGATATGGAGTTTATTTATATTTTCATTATAGTAGAACTTTGTCTTCCCGTTTTTGGATGGATGAGGTTTGTAGATTGACAAATGGGTTTGATCATTTATTTATTTATTTACTTCATTTGAGAATAAAAGGTGGAACAGAATAGAATATTCAGGCATTTCAGCATTAGCACCTTGGAATTAATTTTGTTGAGAAATATGTTGTTTACCATAAGTCTTGTGCAATGGCTTCAGCAATCTGTGAAGAGTTCTTTGAGCACATGCCCTGGGTTGAGAAATGCTCCTCCAAAAAACTTAAGTGCATGTCAGCTGTTGTGCCTAAAGCCAACTTTGGCTTTCCTCCTTGACAAAAGGATAATGCCCCTTTCTATCCAATTTCTTTCACTCTTATATTTGCCTTTATTTTTGTCCAGGCCATTGGTGATTAAAAATTAATTAGCAGCGTATGTTTTCTTGTATTACATTTTTTTTGCAAGGGTATGTATTTGAGAAATTAATTGAAAAACATTATTTTATGAGTGCCTAAAATCACAAGGTGGATTTTCTTCTCTTTTTTTTTTCTTCATGTCTACAAAATCATTAGATTGATTATTTAATTATATTAATTATATGCCACAAAGAAATGTTCAAATGTGATGGTTGGAGAAGTGTCAAATTGTAAACCTCAATTTTTAAAAATCGACCCGACAATTGAACCACGGAAACTAATGGGTCATAGTTTATTGGTTCAATTGCAGTGTTTTTCATTTTTAATTTTAGTCTTTATAATTTTATTTATTTTCATTTTTAGTCCTACTAGAATGATGTTGTGACATTATTGTTGATATGCTATTGATGGTGTGGTGTTATGTTGACATGGTACATAATGACGTTTGAAATTTTTTAGGGGTGATTAGCAATAGGTACCTAAATACAAAATATTTGAAATTTATAGGGATGATTCTAGAAGGAAAAAAATATAGGGACTGAAAAGAAAAGGAGCTAAATTGTAGAGATTGAGTTTTTTTTTTTAATTTATATAATTAACTTTGTAATTAAAGCTATATGACTATTAAATAAAATTTATTTTATTTTATCCATTCATTACTAATATGTGGTGAATTTAAATTATTTTAAATCCACATTGTTTTTATTATTGGTTACTAAATTAAACTACTCGCAAGATTAAATCAAACTTAAGTTCAAGATAAACAAAAATAAAAAGAGGTTAAAGTTTTTTCTTAGGGTTCATTGATTCATTCTCAAGCTTTTAATTTGTTCCTTAGAAGTACTGGGTGATTTGGATAGCTAGGATTGGACATGTACTAATCATTAGTTAATTCCTTCCATCTTTTTTTTATTTATTTTTCTTTTATTTAATTTTTTGAAATATAAGTATTGTTAACAACCTATATAATCATCATGTTAGAATCAATATGCCACATTAAATAACAGTTAACTTTGACTTTTGATTGTCAATCGATGAAGATATCAAAATTGTTTATAATAAAAAATAGGAGGATTAAAATTATAGATTTTACATTATAAGAAACTAAAATTATAATTTAACAAAAAAAAAAAAAAAAGAATGTTATACTTTTATTTTAAAAACGGCCATGACAGATGCTTCATCCCCTGCCTTTGAATTTGATAGATTTAGTGAAAAAACAAGGATAGAAAGTTGTAAATTTACTGGAAATTAAATCACACTTGAATAAAATCATGAGAGTAAAGTCCACTCCTTGATACGGAATATATGGTTTTGTTGTGATACGGTTTTGAGGACTCAAGACTCAAAGTTACTATTACTACGTAAATATTATAAAGAAACTATAGGTTGTTTGAACTTTGAAGAATCTGCACATTGGTGTCTGAGAGACAAAAAATATTTGTTTCAAACTTCGATATTTGAGATGCATGAATAGATCTCCCCGGCCTTCCCCACGTCCATGCTATTTGAAGGCATGATAAATCTTTATTTATTTATGTCATAATTGTTTTTTTATTTAAATTCAATTCTAAATATTAGTATGCTTTTGGCTAGTTCGAGAGTTATTTATATACTAAATGTATGTTTGGAGAGTAAAATCCATATTTTCATATAAAAAAGAGAAATCCATGAACAAGGACGGACCTATGTGTTTCTGACTTTAAAAAAAATAAAAATTCTCCTAACATAAGGAAACTAAATAAAACACAAATGCAGCTTAGGCTTATGCCTTATGCCTTATATACACTCTCAGCAAGGCTCCCCCAATTATATTGATTTATTTTAAATTAAAAAGTCAACAAATTATTATTTACTTATTTTAAAGAAATCTGATTTGAATTTTATATCTTTTACTAAAATTGGTTATACAATTAGTCTTTATCACTTGACTTTAAAAAATAAATATAAAATCAGTAGTAATTTTTTTAAGAAATCTAATTTGAATATTTTATTTTATCAAATTTTAATTATTATACGATCAGTTTTTATCTTCTAACATTTTAAAATTATAAAATCAATAGTAGTTTTATCTAATTTTTTTTCTAAAAAATCTTATCTAAATATTTTATCAAATTTTTAATTATTTATATGGTCAGTTTTTATTTCCTTTGGACTTTGTTAAACTTTATTTTTCTTCTAATCAAAGGATTTTTTTCCCCTTCAAATCTTATATAAACAATTGTTGTTGGACTGATAGCAGATTGTTATAATTTCAAAATTTTAGAAACACACAGCACAATTGTTGCTTAATCGATAACGAGGCAGAGTTACAACATTAGCAATATGCATGAATTTATTTTATTTTATTTTGTTGGCCTTCCTGTGATGTGATTCGAGTATGAGTCCGCCTCTGTCCATGAAAGTGTATATGAGGGATTGAGACTTGAGAAAGCGTTTATAAGACGATATTTTTGCTTATAAAAAAAAGGGTCAAATTGATGGTATAATCGAAATTTCCAAAGTCGTTGCTGAATGTTGAGTGATGCTATGAGATTTCCAACAAATTAATGGAATAAGAAGATAATACGTCTAGGAAAGTCCAATTGATTTTCCATATAAAAACTGTTAATATATATAAATTTACATAACATCTTTCTCAGTTGCAACAATTTTCTTCCTGAATGTTAAAGCTTTAATTCTGCTAAGCTTGTAGGCATTTTATAATTAAGTAGAAGCTTCTTTCTGGCTAAGCTAAAGTAAGCTTGTGGACATGGGAAGTGCACAATCAGCAAACTGCTACAGCTTGTTTCCCCCACTTCCTCCAGCCCCATATCAACGCCTTCCTCATTCTGGTTCTGCTTTGCTCAGTCAACCTCTATTGCTTGATCAAAACCTGGTATGTGAAGCATAATTGCTCTTAAATCTTAATTTCCTTTGTTTTGATTATTATTAGATTAGGTCTAATGAAACCTCAAAAGCTAATTTTAAATGGTGAGTATTGTCCTTTACTTATTTTGGTTATATCACGAGTCTACGTGGAATCGCCAACAATGATAACGCCTGCACTAGTATCTATTAAAATTGTTGTTTCTTTTTGTGTAGTTTACAGAAATAGAACAAGAAGTCCAAGTTCTTCACTGGGAAAAGTCTTCCGCTCTAGAGAAGGAAATTTGCGGATTGAAGTCCAGTTTTTCTAGACTCGAAACAATGGTGCAAACCAGCGTTTCAAAACTGCAATCAGGGCCTAGTTATATGGGTATGAAAGAGTTTCTAATTTCTTCTGTGAGAAAGAGGAAGCAGCAATCACCAGCCTTAAAGAAAAGGTTGACAACTTGAAGATTCTTAATGGGGAAATTATTGGACGTGAAGCTGACAAACGGATTTACAGTGCTGTGGTTGCAATTTTAGAATCTAGTTCCATTCCATTTTACTGTTTTTGTATAATCTTTTATGTGTTTTTAATCACATTCACAGGGATTCACAAATCAAGGACTGGCCCTTACAAGGCTAGAAGATAAGAATATTGAAGTGGAGAAAGAAATTGATGAGCTGAAAACCAGAGTTGATGAGATGATGTCTACCGTGCTTGATTTTGGCTGCTGCTGTTGCTGACTTAAAGCATGCATCTCTTCAACCAAAGGTGCATCTCAGTAAGGAATATGTGCATCTCAGGAGTCAAATGAATCAGCTCAAGTTAGAATAACAGACTTGGCGATGATAACAGTTTCAAAGGAAAAACTTTACAACGTTATCATATTTTTAATTGCAGTTCTCATCGGTCTCAATCTTTAACCAAATTGTATCTTGACATCTGGTACCTTGTTGCTATGAGCATCTACAAATTGTTTTAAGGAACTTTTGTTTATTTTTTCATCTTAAATATATGCCGCTGTTTGCTTAAAGTTACTAGGATTAGGTTAGTGGGAAGGGGTTTGTATAGTTTGTATGTGATTATAACTTCAAATCTAATACCATCATTGAAAGGAAAAAAAAAAAAAAAAAACTGTTGAAAAATTTCCGTAGGTATAATGCCTTTTTATTTGGTGCTCTGAATGCGAAGAATAAATGGGATCAATTGGTTCGTGATGGGGGAAAGGATTGGAGAAAATGAATAAAGTTGTTAGTTATGAGATCCTATTCAACTGGAACTTGGATGATGTTGTCCCTAACTAACTGGAACTTAACAAATAAGACTCGGTTACTTTTGGACATTAAACATTTTAGAATAGTTATCTTAACAAAAATGTGTGTTTTCAATCTAAGAGTTATTTTTCAACAAGTGTTTCTAGAAATATTCCTTTAACAAAGAACTTACAAAACTCACTAATTACAAGAAAATATGGACATATCTTGAATGCCACTATCTCACTTTTTCTTTTCTTTTTTGCTTATAACATTAGTGTATAGTATTTATTACATTTTTGGTCAAATACTTGTATTTGTTATGTTGAAATTTTAATTTTTAATTTAGGTTGTTATTATTAATTTGTTATGTTGAGATTTTGATTTTTTCTTTATATTGTTACTGTTAATTTGTTATGTTTAAAATATTTATATATTTTAGTGTGATAGATTTTAACTTCTTCTAATCTTATACATTTGAAATTTTTAAAAATATTTTTTATCATAAATTATAATTGGGACTCATGGACTAACTCTTTTATCCACAAAATTTTGCAAGTTAGATGCAAACCTTGAAATAAAAGTGTTGATAAAACATTTCATCTAATACACTTTTTTATTATTTACTAAAATTTATTAAAAATTAAAAATTTATTAGTAAAACTTATTAAATAAGAAATGACAACCACGAGTTTTTATAAATTTAGTCAACAAAAAAAAATTATATTAGAAAAGTGTATTAACAATTTTATTTTATGAATTACTAATATTTTTCGATAAAAAAATATTCTTTTAATGAAAAAATCAGATTTAAACACGGATTTGGATCCACATGCCTACGTTAGAAACACTAGTTGTCTAACAGAAATAACCGGAGAAACACAAATGATAAATCATGTGTAATATTGAATACTTTTGGTGTTCAGATCACCTTCTGTGTTATGATACAATGACTAGATCCTATGCTGGGTTACAGACCAAGAATGCAGTTGAATATTTTCTACTGTATTATTAGCCCATGAATATCAATTTTTTTTTTTTTTTTTTAAATGCTATTCTACTTGACTACTACTTCTAAGTATCGAAATAGGGGATCATGAAAAACCCACATATGAAACCTCTGAATCACATTGAAAAAGAAGAGATCATCTGTATAACTAGAAATGCTAGTAGAATCCACCACTGATATCTGATCTGAGAAGCAGAGGAATCGGAGCCTTTATCTGTGACACCCACAAGAAAACGGCAGTCACCAACGGAAGGGTCTCGGAAAGTGATCACACCAAGCCCATCAAAGTTACAGCTTCGTGAGTCTTGCATTTGCAACTGATAGTAACTGTTAAAAGCATATGAGATGTTACCCTTCTCTCCAATTCCATTACATGAACCCCCATAATCAAGTGTGGTGCAATCCGCAACACTGCATGCAATTCTCATATGGTTTGCTACATTTTGAGCATCAGTAGAGGGGCTTGCCACACACCATCTAGATGGAAGATACTGAACATTCTTTGCATTCTTCAATTCCTTGTTTCCAAGGCCAAGGTTTAGAGGATACTTAGCTTGTCCATCAAAAGAGAATATCCCCCAGTGTCTTTCAAACCCTCCTGGTAGTATGCTCTTTGCTCCTTCATCAAGAAGACTGAAGATATAGATGTCCATAGGAGGAGCACCTGGCCTCAAAGGGGTCCCTTTGTTACTTAAAACATGACTTACGAGACCTTGATTGAAAACCTTTGCTGCAGTGATATTTGCACCAATGGCTCCATCTGAGGGCCAACCAATTTCCCCAATAACTATAGGCATCTGACCATATCCAAGTTTACTCAGGGCTGCAACTAAAGTGTCATAGTTTCCATCAAATGCATTGGTGTAGACATTGTTACCATCTGTGACAGGATGAGTAGTTCCCTCAAAGAATGCATAGTCTTGCGGGAAATCTTTGTTGTCATAGAGGCTGAGGAATGGGTAGATGTTAACAATAAATGGGGCACCGTTTGAGTTAAGGAACTGAACTAGCTGAGTCATGATTTGGGTCAGTTCAGGCCGGAATGCACCTTGGGAAGGAAGTGATGACTCATATGCATCTGCATTGCAGGGGACAACTAGTTTAATGTAACCAGCAAGATTTGCTTTCACTAAAGACTGCTGCAGATTGAGTATTGCTGGCATCACCAAGTTCTGATATTGACCATTATAACTAGTGAGGAATGGTTCATTTCCAACAGCAATGTACCTGTAACAAAAATACGAAAGGTTTAAAAGGCCTGCAAAAAAATCAAAACGTTCTATATACTTTGTAAAAAAATAATCTAGCCATTACAACAAATACTTATGGCTCGAGGAGGAAGGAGAAAGGTTTGGGGTCATCCCGTAAACCAACGCCACTGTTTAAAAGGAAAAGTTCATTCAATGAATATATGATATTTTACTTAAACTTGCAAACGAATTTCTTCAGGCTAACTCAATAGTCAATAGCATCTTTACCCTTGGGACAAATAGTTCGAACTATAGTCTTCTACTCGGCATCAAGGCAGGGAGCAAATTCCAGAGGTAATAACATTCTACAAAATGTTAAAGCTTATAATAATTTCTATTCAATATAATACATTGACAGACATTTCAAATTGCTCACAATATAGTTAAACAAAAAAAATTGTGATTAAGTATTCATCCTCAGATCATCAAAAATTCACATAATCTTTTCGTATCTACCGCAGAAGAATACTGAATTCATTGCTTGTGCAGATCATAAACAACTGAATTCAGCAACCCATGCCAATGGTCCTAAAGATTATTAGTTAGGGTAACAGTTTGCCGAAAGAAATTCCAATGCAATATGCAAAGCACAACTCGCGATACGAGCAAAAAAACACTCAACATGTGTGTGTATTTATTTACTTTTCTTCAATAAATTTAAAGAAATAAAATAAAATAAGGTGTAACATAATAAAGTAAGAAGTCGATTCTTAATATTTGGTTGTAAAAGATAGCTTTATCTCACAGCAAACTTTCCTCCATGTTTGGTATAAAAAAAACAAAACAAACCCCTCCGCACTATTATAGTGGCCACAAAATTAATGTTAGACATTGTTGATGAAAGAGAAAGAATAAAAGATGGAATTTAGAAGAGAAGAAAGGAACCTGATATCAGCACCGCCTTTACCGAGGTAAGCAGAAACATTCTGGCGAAGCCACGAATCAGCAGCAGCAGAGGAAGTGCTGAAGAGGGGCAACATCTCATTGGGTATTCCAAGCATCACCTGAATCCCACTTCCCATCAGAGCTTTAAGCACATCAGCCTCTGCCTCAAACACCTTCACTTTTTGAATCTTGTTGTCTTTCAAGAGACCAACCACCGTGGAAGGCTTCAACTTGTGAAAAGAAACCGTGCCCCAGTTCACCCCTATTGCTGATTCTCCCATCCATGCCAACATCCACATCAAAATACCTGCACCCAACAACAACCTTGTTGCCTCTAACATTCTGCCACTCAAACATACACACTTTAACCGTTCATTAAACAACAAAGATTTTGTGGGGAATAATAGACACGGAATACACAACTAGCACCAGCTCGTGAAGTAACTGTGCTAACTGCTAACAGTAAAGCACCTGAACATGAATGAGAGCTTGCTATCTTTAGCTCAACAAAGATTATTATTACTTATTAGTAAGCGGGATTTCTGGAATTACAAAATTACCCTCCTCGTCTTTCTAATTTCTAACTGACACTCCTTTTTTTTTTTTTTTCTTTCATATGTCGGTATCTACAGACATTCAACATTGGTCAGTATCTATTAATTTGCTCCATGTTTACATAAATTATTTTTTTTATGGCTATTATAACTCCAGCTTTTCTTTAAGAAAATAGTTTTTTTACGCTTCTGAAATTCACTTTTTCTATTGTTCACAGACACCATTCGTGTGATTAGTTTTGTTGTTTTGGTATTAGGTTGCCGAAAGAGGTTATTGATTTGGGAAAGTAATATTCTCTCCACGGGCCATTGTTATCTTATTCTTGGGGTTATTCTGATAAAGGGAATAATGACTAAATTCCAACTTGACTAATTTTATAAACATACAGTAAGGGATGGTAATTGGTAAATTTTAAATCAAATATAGGATGCTTAATTTCTTTACTGCAGGAACTCCCCTAATTCACAGGTTGGTTAAGTTTATTATATCTAAAAAAACATTGTAGTACTAGGATGGGCACATTCATCATTTTCCTCTAGTGAATTGAAATGAAGATTAAATTTATGAATAAAATTTACAATCTTTACAGATGTCAGTAAGGGTAACACTGAAAATATCTGGTTCAAGTTAATTTTTAACTGTGTCAAATAATATCATGACTCATGCAATTTATACAGTCCACTTCATTTAGTAGGATAATATTTTGTTGTTTTCGTAAAAGATGATCAAATGGAACTTTGAAAAGTTGAAGTAGGCCGTGATTCTTTCAACATTATAATGAGTACGGCAGGGGATGAAAATCGGATCGTTCACCTGGCAACAGAGTGAGCCTTTCTTTCGGATTTAGATATCATTAATTATACATGGCGAGGAGGGTGTAAACAAGGAATTAGGATTTGGATAAAGCAGAGAATCGAAGAGTCGAGGAAAGTGACTGTCGCCTAAATACTAAATAGAGGTTAATTGTCGTTTAGCACAGAGAGGCAGACACAAAGACAGAAAGAGGTGGAGATGTGTATCATGTGTATTTAGTAACCGACTTTCACGTGGCAATACCATAATGTTTCTCGTGAAGAAAGATACCAGAGTACTAAGTGTATAGTTTGACATGCATCTTTTCACAGTTTAAAAGTATTTGGCTGTTATAACTGGCTCGTATAATATTGTTCGCTTTTATCCCCATGCAGGAGATTGTTAGCATGCTCCCATTTTTTTTAGTGCATCAGCATTCTACATAAAAAAAAAAATAAAAAAAAACTCATTCCTTTTGTTTTTCCAAGTTTAATATAGGGACATATCGTTCATGGAGAACATCTCCCTTCGTATCTTTAATTTTGTTTTTCATTATTTGCTTTTATTTTCTTACTGTCAAACTTCCTGTAAATTGCTACAGGATTATTTTTGACTGAATAGATTAATCGACTTTGTGGAGTGAGAGTTTTCTACGGCCCCAGATACTAATATTCTTTTAGTATGGTTGCTAATGTATTGATTCTCTTGTAAAGTGACTATATAATATACTTCAGTTCACAAGCCCTTCAATAATCGAGCAATGGTTGTCAGATTCCACTGGGTTTCTACATTTTTCTCCCTTTTTATATTCCGTCATGCCACCAGAATTTTCATCTGAGAAAAATGGTTAGGGTATAATCAGATTGCCCTCCCTTCTTATGGAGATGAAAACCGTAAAAGGAAAGGAGGCACGTCCTTCGGGAAGCCAGATTTTAATATTCCCAATCCCAACCAACACAAAAGGGCAACATGTTCTTTAATAAACCAGCTTGACAAAGCAAAATTTTCGGGAAAATTTTCAACACCTTTGTTTTTTTTCTTCTCTCCCTCAGCTTTCTAAACCACTTTTAGGGAATCAAACATCAATTGGGAATTTGGGCTCATTGGCATAGAATATTGAAAGCTCGTTTTATACTCATTTGCTGAGTAAGCTGTCTGCCACTATAGAGAAAGAGAAAAAAAAAAAAAGAGAGGAAGAGAGACGCAAAACAAGAGTTACATGTGTATGCTATATCACTTCACCTATGCCACCATTGCACCTAGGACCATGCAATTTTTCACAAACAAATTTTTAAATTCGTCCCGGAGAATAATTGCCTCCTAATCGATCATAACAAACAAAGATAAATAGTTTTACCAACACATCTTTAATTATTAATTAAAATTTATTAAAAAGGTAAAAAAATACTTCTGTAAATTTAAGTTTACATGTTGGTAATTTCTCAACAAAACAATTTATTTAATCACGCCATAGAATGTCACTGGATTGATGATTAAATTAAAAATCAGGATGGAACAAAAAAGAATATTAGAAACGTGGTACTCTTTCTAACATCTAAGATTCTCTATGATGGTGAGATTTATTGGATAAAAAGTATACTCTGCATAATTTTACACTAGTACCATACGACTTAAAAGAAAGGGAAAAAAGAGTTCAAAAATGTGTTGCCCACATTTTTTTCCCGAACGAAAACCTTGGAGGAGATAAAATTCCACATTTTCCGTCACTCCAAACACTCCTTTGTAAGCCCATCTATAAACTAAAGCGAATTTGGACAGAAGAAAAAGACTACAATGCCAATATAAATATAAAGAAAAAGGAAGTTAATTTGTAAAATAGGCACGTACAGTTCGGGTTCGGGGTTCCAACCTTTCTGCTTGAACCAACTCGTTAAGTTGAAAGTTTTAGTTTAAGGGTATTGATAATTAAGTTCCAGCATAAACTTGTGTTACAGAATATGCACAAATTTGTACAGCAACTAGCTAGAAACATGAGAACATGACAATAACCTCACCTAGCCTACGAATAGGATGTCCAGCTGATGGAAAACTTTGATGGTGTTTCTCTGTCTGTCTTACCTCCTTACAAAATCAGGCTGATTGGTGACAGATCTCACCCACGACCATATATGATCTTTGGTATCAACCGGGTTATTTGCACGTGCCACATCTTCCAAAGGAATGTATGCATAGTTTCCATTAATAGGACCAGCAACAAAGCCAGTATACCCTGCCATAACACCATGAATTGCAGAATGTGCGAGGAGTGTACAGTACAAGTTATCAGTGGCATTTGCGTGAACTGCACGAATCATGTAAGTAGGATCAATGTACTTGACGGTAAACAACTCCTTGGGATGTTCCCTTGCCCACCACTTGTTCAGCTCTGACTTCAACCACACACCAACATCTAAGAAGACTGGGTTCCCTGATTCATCCCTTTCTTCCTTCTGTGAATCGGATCTGGGTATTATGTCCTGGCCAGCACCCTCAGCAACAACAAGCACGGCATGTCCATTTTCCTTGAGTCGCTGGCCAAGAAACTCGAAGAGGCCCCCTTTCCCTTCCAAGAAGAAATCTATTTCGGGGATAAGGCAGCAATCGACGTCGCGGCTGCTGAGTGTTGCATGAAGAGCAATGTGGCCTGTGCTTCGACCCATCAACTTCACGAGGCCTACGCCGTTCACTGCACTCTCAGCCTCCACGTGAGCAGCACTGATTGCTTCCTGAGCCATTTCAACTGCTGTTTGGAATCCAAAAGACCTGTCGATTATTCCCACGTCATTGTCCACAGTTTTAGGAATTCCAACAACTGCAACTTCCAGTTTACGATGCTTTATTTCGTCAAATATCTTCACTGCTCCTCGCATAGTCCCATCTCCGCCTATAATGTACACCTGTTCGTAATAACCTAAAATTTTCAATCTACTGTCTCAAGAAAATAGGGGAAAATTCAGAAATATCATGAAGGTCAAAACCTGATTGAAGGCGTGATTCTGGATGGCATCGACGATGTTATGAAGGTCGAAACCGCCCCTGGATGTCTGAAGGAGGGTGCCACCGACGTTGTGCCAATGGTGAACGAGTTTGGGATTGAGGGGGAGTGGGTCAGTGGAGTAAAACCCCCTGTACCCGGCGGTGATGCCGAAAATATGACGGACGCCATAGAGTTGCCACAGACCCACGACAAGCTCTCTGATGACGGTGTTAAGGCCGGGGCAGAGACCCCCGCAGGTGACAATGGCAACGCGAACATTGGAAGGGTCAAAGTAGATGTTTTTGCGTGGACCAGCGCGGTGGTAGGCGAAGCGGGGAGAGGGAGAGAGATCGTTGCCGATCTGGCGGAGTACGACATCGGATTCTGTAAGGTAGAAGCCCTGTTGTTGTTGTTGTTGTAGTTGGCGGGTGTCAAAGTAGGGGTTGTGATCCAGTGGGTTGGGGCGGCTTTGGAGGTTGGGGACATACTGCCTCAGCTCAGGCAGCCCCTTCAGGTATATGGGTTTGAACAAGTTCGATATACACTCTGCTTCTTCTGAATTCGCCATGACTATCACATTCGCACTACACGACTTGTGTTGTGAGTGTCCCTTTGTATTTCAATATTTCCATAAACCAGCAGAGTACGTGGCTCTCCCTGCCTTCTGGGTTTGACACGCTACACCAACATTACATTTTGTGCGCCACTTTTCACACACCTGTAATGCCACTCGCATTTTTTATGAATTTAATTTCAGTCTAAGTTCTTCAATTATTTAAACAAGCCTGCTGGTTTCTTTAACAATTATTATGTTTGGTTTGTGGTGTGAAAACTTCTACATTAATAACATACGAAACTTGAATTCTTATGTATTTTTTTCCATGTATGTAATGTAAAGTATTTTGTACAAATCAATATGGAAATTTAGACTAAAACATGTTTACGGTTTATGAAAATATAGTTGCTTTTATTTTCAAGTTATTTGTAAAAAAAAAAAATCATTTTCGATCATTGCAACAATATATTTTAATACGGTCAATGTTGTTGATAGAGGTAGGGAAATAGTGCCCAAAATTGACACTAGATTGTTGGCTATATAGTGGAAATCTCCTTTTAGAATTATTTTTTTACTTTCTATCGTTATTTCCTTGTTACTTGTAAAAATCACTAATTTTATTATAGTGGGTATAACAAATATTCTCATATCCTCCTAGCCGAACTCATTCCATTTTTTACCAGGGTCAGGGACTTGGTGGTTGGATTTTCCCTGATTACTAGTCTGAATATGAATTTATTAAATTATCCCTGTATACAAAGAAAACAATCACGCATGCATATTTGGATGAAACCTAGTCGTTGTGTGTCTATTCATTCACTTTTGCTTTCTCCTTTGCTGAATGCGAAAGAGGATAAGAAAAATGGGAATGTTTATCCATGGTCACTTTCTAAACCACCTGATCGTGCCTAAGCCAAATACTTGGATTGGGGCATTCAACGGACTTCAAAAAGAAAAAAACGTTGTTAGTCCCTCAAAGAAATTACTCGATGCGATTATATCTCTAATAAAAAGTCACCAAATAGTGGAAATCTTACTTTTTAGCCGTTTATATTCAATTGCTACATAATGAATCTATGAAAAAGTTTAATGATCTCTAAATGTTCTCACTTAAATGCTAGAATTAGATTGCTTCACTAAGAATACACACAAGACGAACATTGAAATCTCAAGGGGCAATTATAGTGGTTTTTTCCCCCTCAAGGACTAAATTGGGTTGAGTAATTATTTTCATAGATGGAACTGAATATTTAACATAAAAGAAATGACTACTATCCATCTCACGCATCACATTTATAGACCACAGGTAATTCTAGGACATCACAACATATGCTGATCGGTTAAATTAAATCAAAACAATTACAATCTACCAAAATCCGCGGAGAATGTTAGTATTTCTAGCTACCATGTCACGAATGGAGGTGTATAAAATAGGGTTCACATTCTCTGAATCCAACGATGCCAGTCATCCAAATAAGCATTCATCCATTAACGGATTCACAAAACCAAGTAGAAAAGACTACTTCGAAAAATATTGATACATAATCTTCCATGTTTAAAATGAACAAGTTATCGAACTTGACAAAATCAAAGTAAATAAAGTGTTGAAACTATGGAATCAAGTCATGATAAACCATACATTAGGCAACTGAAAATAAAAAAACAAAATCTGAAAGAGTTGGGGATGTTGCAGAGGTGAGTTTTTTCACTTGAGAGGAATGAACCTGGATGAGTGAGTAGCACCAATACCAGGCCTACCGTGCTTGACGGGCTTGTATGAAATAGAGAACTCAGCGAGATAATGTCCAATCATCTCGGGTTTGATTTCAACCTGGTTGAAGGTCTTGCCATTGTAGACTCCAATGATGCTGCCAATCATCTCAGGCACAATAATCATGTTGCGGAGATGGGTGCGCACTGGTTCTGGCTTCTCACCTGCTGGTGCTTCCCTTTTCTATTCCATCAAAATGAAGCAGATTCATATCATAGACAGATAAATAAAATGAACACAGACAGAAAATAAATACATACGGCTTTGCGAAGCTTCTTAATCAAGGCCATGGGCTTTCTGGTGAGACCTCTCTGGAACCTTCTGCGTGCGCGTGCACTGAACATCTTCACGAGTTCGTCAGTGGACATGTCCAGAAGCGCGTCCAGATCCACGCCCCTGAAGCTGAACTTCTTGAACGTTCTCTTCTTTGGCTGCCCTGCCGCCGCCGCCGCCACATCAACCTCAGCGTCTGCCTGCAACATGCGCATTCAACAATCATTAACAAGCCACCACAAATAGGTCTCAATCTCTTCGGAGAAGAAGAACTCACCATTCTCGCCGGCTGCTAGGGTTTTGGCTTCGAACAACAACAACAACAAACAAGAGGAGGCAGTGGCAGTGGCAGCGAAATAACCTCAGCCTCTTTCTTATGCTGTAACCCTAGATCAAACTCACCTGTGACGGGCCTCCACTTCTACGTTTATTGGGCTTCCATGTCCTTTACTACCCCCAAAACCCATTCAGATTTTATGAATATTATTGGATTTTTTTTTATTATGGTCACTAGTATAATAGGATAAACTAAAAAACAATAGCTCTATTACTAAAATTAAAATTGTTCTATAATAGGATAAAATAAATGTTATTCACATGAACATATTTATTTAACAATACTAATTTCATAAAAAAGTTAAAATTTATTTAATTAAAAAATAAAAGTAAAAAAGATGTGAAAGAATGAAGTAGGAATAGGTAGTTATTGTATAAAATAACTTCTATTCTTATGGGAATCTAATATACCACCTTTCTCATGGAAATAAGAAACAAGACTATTGTGTATTTCTCATTATCCTAAAATGTGTCTCAGTTATTCCTGATATATTTTTAGAAAACTTGAATTATCAAACATGAGAATGTAATATTCTGTTTAGATAATAGGACGATTACATGTACGAAGCACAAATCTCCAAATAAATAATTTCATTCTTTGGGGCAACTTTAATCTCCACATAAGCATCCAGTTCTCGGGAAATATATTTTAAGAACCAATAATACATATTTTTAGTAATGAGACGGTCACAATTTTAATAATATATAACATAGGAAAACAAAATTCCAAAATGCAATTATCACATAGTTAAGCCAATAAAAAGGTGTAGAAACGGTATGCATTTTAAGAAGGGAAGCCAAAAATTGTTTAGGCACGCGCACGCTTCCATGGTAACGAACTAACGACAGATTCATTGGTTACCAATTTTTGCATTTTCATTATTACAAAGCTTATATATTGAAGAAATATGAATCATCATTAATTATTACTAACAAAACATATCATTTGTCTTACAAAACTTGTACTAATTTTTTGGGGTCTTCACGGATACGGGTCATTCGTGAATCCGAACTGATCCAAACTGTTTGGAGTGAGTCATTTATATATTTGAATCAAAATCAAATCGAACCGATCAAAATCTATCATGTACGGGTGAGTCACGGGTTTAGATTTATAAATTCGTTGATCGGATCCGTGAACCTGTAATAATAATATAAATTTTATTATATAAATATATATATATATATTAAAAATTAAAATTAAAAAATTCTTTCTACCCATAATTTAGCATATGACCCAATTAATTTGTTTCTTTTGCAAAAAAATTAATAGAAACAACATTATGATGACATGGTGATACAAAGGATAACAACAAATATGCAGTTAAAGTTTAACAAATATTGGGAAAGCGATGGAATTAACTATCTTTTGATTGTTGTTATTTTCCTTGATCCTCGTTATAAATGTTAGTACATTCAATTTTGTGTTTAATCGTATGTATGGTGTTGAGAAAAACATGGACATGATGAAAAAATTGAAAGATCTCATTCAGAAACTGATTACTAGAACATCCAAATTTCTCATTTTAGTAGCAATTAAGTTAATTCTAGTACATTGACTTCAAACATGATCTCACAACATAATGATGACAAAGGTGATAAGGATGATGATTGGGATGATGAATTTAAAATGAAAATCAAGAAAAAACAAGGTGAGGTGCAAAAAAATGAGTTAGATAGGAATTTGGAGGATGATGTTGAAGATAACCATATTGAGTTTGACATTTTGAATTGGTGGAAATTGAAGGCATCTAAATATTATATTCTTTCTGTATGGTTAGAGATATATTGGTCATTCTTGTATCTAAAGTATCATCTGAGTCTGAATTTAGTACAAGGGGTAGAATTCTGGATTCATTTCGTAGTTCCTTGTGCTCTACTACTGTAAAAGCTCTCATTTGTGCCCAAAATTGGCTTAGATCTACTAAGCAAAATGTTAATGACTTACAAGTTGAAATAAATGAAGCGGAAAAGATTGAATCAGGTGTGTAATCCCTTATTTCATTTCTTTTATATTTGTATAAAATATCAATTAATTTTTGTGCTAACGGGGTTGTGTTTAAATTTTTATAGTTGTTTGGTTTGACTTTAAATACTGCTACTATTGGGTTTCGAATTGTTGAAACTGCAAGTGCTGGAACTTCTTAATGTATTACTTTCAGGTATATTGTTATTTGTTTCACCTTTTTTTCATATTTTGTTTACGGTGTTTATAATATTAATGAATCATATTTTGTTCATTTGTTTGTTTCAGCAACCCTGATTACAACAAATTTGATTGTAGCAAAGCTTAGTTTGTAAGAAATAGTTGTGATTCAGACTATTATAGTAAATTTTGTTCAAGAATATTTTGTTTTAATTTATATTATAAGTCTATTTTAGAATATTATGTTGATGATATTGAATGAATTAATTTTACTACTTTCATACATTTGATAATATTGTGTTAATTATTTTGGATATTTGAAAGAATTATGATATAAAATAGTAGTTTTAAGAAAAAAAATTAAATGAGCAACCCGTTGAACCGAACCAAACCGATCATGAACGAGTTGATATGAATTTTATTTATTTATTTTGTTCTTCTGAAAATCGAACCTAATCGATATGATCAAATTTGATTGGGTTAAATTTTAAATTTGACCAAAATCGATCCGAACCGAGGTGTGAACAACGCTACCAATCTTACTGCATAAAAAGAAATATAATCTAAAGAATTATATGATTGAGTTGATATGATAAAGGGAAAAGAAGAAAGATTAAATTTTTCTACTAATCAAAATAAATAAATTAATAATTAACATTGATCATTCATCGATAAAAAAAATGTTTATCTAAAAAGTTAACAACGGGTCCATGGTTGTGTTTAGATAAAATTAAAGTTAGAAAAATATATTGTAAATTTTAATGTATATTTTCGAATTCTAATACACAAAATGAAAAAGAAAGAAAGTGTTGTTTCGAGAATAAAAATTACTTTTTGAGCTATTGATGCTCAACTAAAGTACAAACATGCACAACTAAATTATTATAATTATGCACACACAAAAAATATATTGTAATTATAATGACTAGTATTTAAAAAGTTAAGTAATATTTAAATATTTATTGTTAAAAAGCTACATTATAATAATTATTGATAAAAATAGTTATTTCCAATATATGAAGATTAATTCACAACTCATTTTGGTAGCTAATACAAATTAAAATGAAAGTTTTGATGGTCAGATTTTATTCATGACTATTTTCAAATTTCAAATGGACAATTAACATGGATTTTATTTACAAAAATAATTTAACTACGAAAGAATATACTACATACTAATCAATCGTGGCTATAATGATATAACTTTTAGAAAACAATTCAAGTTAAGATGGGAATAATCAAAATAAAATTAACTACAGAATTAAATATATTATTTTCATTTAATTATAGAAATAATTTAAATCAATCCTTGATATGAAAATTATTTACGTTAACATATTTTTGGAAATATTTCTAAATAAAATAGTTAATGCAAAAATAATTTATTAAAAAATTTATTTTTGGAAATATAATTAAAAATGAAACTATTTTCCGAAACATTTAAAATTCAAATGAAAGTGCAATTTAATTCTGGAAAAAATAATTTGAAATTACAATTTACAGTGCAATTTAATATGACACCTTCTTATTAAATGGATAAATTGAAAGATATAAGAAGGTAACTTACCTTCTTACAGGCAAAGGCGTAATAGCAATTCAAATACTAATCTTAACTAAATGATAAGAACAAGATCATTTTCACCCAAAAAAAGAGAACAAGAACACTGTAAAAAAAAAATGTGTTTGTTTTATGATTATGGAGTATGGACAGAGAGCTAATGTCAAGAATGAAGATGGGATCCCTCATGGCTATTTAGTTCACAATAAAACACATATATGCATGATAAGACAGGGTTCATTATAATATGATTAATCTTATACTATGGCATCTTTCTTCACAGCAGAGCACAGGCATTGTAATGTAACGGTACAGACAAGTAACAGAAGCCTAAACAAGAAAAGAAAAGAAAAGAGGAAACACACCTGGTTAATAATATCTCAATGATAGGATAGGAGAGGAGAGGCATAGGCATGAATGATGGTGTGGTTGCCGGTTGGAGAGGGCTTCTGGCATATAGGGCCAGACCAAACCTAGCGAAGCTTATTGTCGTCAAACTCACTCAACCCCAGACCCAGTTCATTAGTAGTAGTTTGCTTTGGCAGAGAATGTTTCACACAAATTAATTCAATTGAATTGATTGAACCTACGTGGAGCGAGCTCTCATTGGAGGGTCATGGTCATGGTGACGGTCATTAATTAGTTGTTTTTTAGCATGTCTTTCTGTGCAAAATCCCGCATGTTGTAATTTCTGATTCAATCAACGTGTACACTTTATTCATTCATTAGCTAGGATCATGCAAATCATTGACATAATCTGTAAATTACACCAACGTATTCATGACATGACCATAAAGCAAAAACAACACCCTCTTTCTGTCTATTATGTTGGTTTAGGTGGAAAATATATTTTTTTTTCTTTTTAAAAAGAAGACACAAAGAGAGCCTCTCGAGGTTTGTGCATCAGCATGACTGACTATATACATTATACACCATCAGCTTAAAAGTTAAAAATAAAAAAAGTAAACTCGTTATGTATAAGCTGCATCAGCAGCAGAGGGAGTACAACTGTACATGCTGAATAGTTGTCTATATTACCTCTTCCATAACAGGAGATTTCTCTGCATTTGTACTCGTTGTTTTAAAATAGTTATCTCTTCCTGATTTCTTGATATTCCTTAAACGGTTTAGCCATTTTATATCTTTGCTTAAATCCCTTATCCTAACAGCTGAATCATTATCGTAACCGAATCATGATCATGATGAGATTTCCATCTTTTGCGGCATCTTGTTCAGCCTGTGACTCGTCATTCTTTCACTTATTAATAAGAGCTTTGTTGCGAGTTACCTTTCCACTTCAAATCGCTTCCCCGAAGCCCTTTTTCAAGAGCAGCTGGGGAAAGAGCTAAATAACTTGTTACTCTTCTCTCTACTTCACTCACCTTCTCTTCTCTCTCTTATCTTTCTTTCTTTTTTTTTTTTATTCACGTTTGTGCATTCTCTTTTGATTAAAGAACACTGAGCCTGTCGCCTTTAAAGCAATTAATATTTTTGTGAAAGCTTAGTTAGCAGAATGTGGTCTGGAAAGCATTCAATTTTCCTCTTACTCTCTTTCATTCTCTTTTCTGTGCTCCATGCACCTGCTTTTGCGATCAAAAAGGTTAGCTTTATGTCACCGTTATCTCTCTCAGTTGAACAGTTCTGTTGCTTAACATTTTTTGTGCAAGCCCAATCACTCCATTCTTTTAAGTTTTCATCTTTTTGCTTTTGTGCAATCGTTTAAAGTTTAAACTGAATAATGGATCAATTTCTTTCTTTTTCTTTAAAAAAAAAAAAAGTCTTACATAGTGTACATGGGATCGCATGAGCATGGTGAAGGAGTCACAAATGCTGATTTTGATCTAGTTACACAAACTCATCATGAGTTCGTTCAATCCTATGTGGGAAGGTACACTAATATAGAAAGAGAAACTTGCATTGCACTCACTATTTGTTTTGTTGGTTCAAACTTCTTTGAATTAACGTTGTGTGTTGTAATGCAGTCATGAGAAGGCGAAAGAAGCAATAATCTACTCTTACACTAGGCACATCAATGGCTTTGCTGCCATGCTGGAAGAGAAAGAAGCTGCCGATATTGCAAGTAAGAATACCGCAAAAAAAAAAAAAAAACATTATTGTTCTCTTCTCAGCATGAGGAATGAAATTCCAACCTTAAGAAAGTTACTGTTTTGTGTGTGATGCAGAACATCCAGAAGTTGTGTCGGTTTTCTTAAACAAAGGAAGAAAACTACACACTACTCATTCGTGGGAATTCATGGACCTGGAAGGGAATAATGGGGTAATTCCCTCTGATTCACTGTTTAGAAAGGCCAGATATGGTGAAGATACTATTATTGCGAATTTTGACACTGGTAATTTTGCTCCCTTGTTCTGCTATTACAAATTTTTGCCTTTCCCGAGTTCCATCTACCTAAGCTAGCTATTTAGGTCACTCATGTATTATAATTATATTACTATCATTACTATTATTAGAAGATTATGTCCGGGGATTTAGACTAGAATGTGTTATGGTATCACACAATCACAAAGCAGGCATTCCTTACGTATCAAGAGTTAAAATTTTGAAATGTCCTGTTTCCGATGACCTGTTCGCTCTTTCTTGTGTGCTGCTGACTAATAAAAGTACCGTAACTTTCTCTGTTGTCTGTAATTGTGTCATTGCCACATGCATTCTTTTTTATTTTTAACAAATATAGAAAAATGTGCAATCACTATCCACTTGTCAAAAGCATCATCTGTCTTGTTTGCAGCCGTGGAAATCACTTTGGCGTGGACCCTTTTCATGTGTGACAAATCGCGGGCGACCCATTATGTTTTTTTTCATTATCCCATTTCAAATAGCACTTTGTACCATTTTTTGTTAGTTACTAACTACGTTTCAATTATTTCGCACGCTGTTGTTTCTCATACATAAGGATACGATATTAACCCAAGTAGAATACCTAAACAAATTTCCCACTGTTTCATCAAAACTAGTCAATTCTTCCTTTCCTTTTCTTTTCCCTTCCTACTTTTTCTTTTATCACATCCAGTTAATGTTTCATATCCTGTGTGCATAAATTATGTTCAAGTAACATTTCTGTTATTATTTTCATAAAGATTGATTAAAATTTGTGTTGTAGGTGTATGGCCAGAATCTCCGAGCTTTAGAGATGAGGGGATGGGACCCATACCATCAAGGTGGAAAGGAACTTGTCAACATGATCACACCGGCTTCCGTTGCAACAGGTGATCATGTTCTTTTTTTCCACTTATTTTATCACTTTCCAACACATTTTCCCTATTTTAGTCTATATCCGAGATTATAAATAAAGGTTTTCTCCGCAAAATATACTGTCCAGTTCGATGATGACTATTATGATTTGTTGATGAGAGTGCTTCACAAGTACTAATTAATCACGAGAAACGACCTCTATTTCCATTCATGCAAAAAAGAAACGAAAAGATTAACACTGTTTTCATTTTGCAATTTCTGTCCTCTAGGTGCTGTCAGGCTACAAACTAAAATTTTGAAACTGTTAATAGACTCCATCTCTCATGCTCTAATTGTATGTTAATATAATATAATTAATGCAAGAAAACTGTCAAAGACCAAAACGGAAATGTGTGAAAAATACAAAATCTGGCTTTTGTTAGTGTCCTTCACGTAAGAAAAATGCAGCGAGAAGATAATTAAAATATCCCCTGCGATTGGCTTTTGTTGAATGTACCTGGAAAATGCTGCTGGTATCAGACATGAGATTATGCTGCAGTTGTTTCTTAAGCGGAATTAAAAAAATGAAATGTGTAGCTAACTATTGTACCTACATGCAGGAAGCTGATAGGAGCAAGGTACTTTAACAAAGGTTATATGGCCTATGCCAAAGCTGATGCAAAATTTAACCGTACACTGAACACAGCACGAGACTATGAAGGTCATGGATCTCACACTCTATCAACAATAGGAGGAACCTTTGTTCCTGGGGCAAATGTGTTCGGCTTGGGAAATGGAACTGCCGAAGGAGGTTCTCCTAGGGCCCGCGTTGCTACTTACAAGGTGTGCTGGCCACCAATTGATGGCAATGAGTGCTTTGATGCTGATATCATGGCAGCCTTTGACATGGCCATACATGATGGTGTCGATGTTCTTTCCCTCTCTCTTGGAGGGAGTGCTATGGATTACTTTGATGATGGCCTTTCGATCGGGGCCTTTCATGCTAACAAGAAAGGCATCCCTGTCATATGCTCAGCTGGGAATTCCGGACCAACACCTGCAACTGTTTCTAATGTTGCACCTTGGATATTAACAGTAGGCGCAAGCACCTTGGACAGACAGTTTGACACCGTTGTTGAACTCCACAATGGACAGCGCTTCAAGGTTTGATTTGATTTGTGTTATTCATAACCGCTTAAATATCATCTGTTAATTTACTCATGATCAACATGAATTACTTACTTTACTCACTCTAGAGGAGCTAATTCTGTTTCCCACTCAAATATTTCATCCTTGATTATCAGGGAGCAAGCCTTTCTAAAGCTATGCCGGAAGACAAGCTTTACCCACTCATCAATGCTGCAGATGCAAAAGCGGCTAATGAATCAGTTGAAAACGCGTAAGAACTGCTTTCAAATATACTATTTAACAGATGTGTGTAAAAACTTTCCAATGATTTATCATATTAAAAGTACAACATGGTGTAATTAACATGCTCGTCCTTGTGCATGTAGTACTCTCTGTATGCGAGGAACAATTGACCCTGAGAAGGCGAGGGGCAAAATATTAGTTTGCCTTAGAGGTATCACTGCAAGAGTGGAAAAGAGCTTGGTTGCTTTGGAGGCTGGTGCAGCAGGGATGATTCTTTGTAATGATGAGCTTAGTGGCAATGAGCTTATTGCTGATCCTCATCTCCTGCCAGCATCACAAATTAATTATGAAGATGGTCTTGCTGTCTATGCCTTCATAAATTCAACCAAGTAACTCTTCAAGCATTTTTAATCCTCTTGTCTCTTAATGTGTCTTGATAGTTAACCTAATAACATAAATATATTGATCATGTAACAGGAATCCGCTAGGATATATTGATCCACCCAAGACCAAGTTGCAGATAAAGCCTGCTCCAGCCATGGCAGCTTTCTCCTCTAGAGGGCCCAACAAAGTCACACCAGAGATCCTCAAGGTTTTCCCATTCGTCCATTATGGCAACTCGTGTCACTTTCAAATAGTCGGTTGTAATTAAGTTGTGGCTTTTTTTTATATCTCCAGCCTGATGTCAGTGCTCCTGGTGTGAACATTATTGCTGCCTACTCAGAAGGGGTTAGCCCAACAGATATGGGCTTTGATAAGCGCAGGGTTCCTTTTATCACCATGTCTGGAACATCCATGTCTTGTCCTCATGTGGCTGGAGTTGTTGGCCTTCTCAAGACTCTCCACCCTGACTGGAGTCCAGCAGTTATTAAATCTGCATTAATGACAACTGGTAATTAAGAGCATTACAATGTTTATATTTTTCCTAGTTTTTTGCTTTTTCTCTTTAGGATAAGACACTTTCTATTGTGTTGTTTGTCAATGAAAATACGAAGTGTTGTAATACTAAAAGTACTACTTATCTTTATTTTATTTTATTGTGGCATATCTGACATCAATTTAATTTAATTGTTTCAGCAAGGACAAGGGACAACACTGGCAAGCCAATGCTTGATGGGGGGAATGATGCTAAGGCAACGCCATTTGCCTATGGATCTGGCCACATCAGACCAAACCGTGCCATGGATCCCGGGTTGGTGTATGACTTAACCAACAATGATTACCTAAACTTTCTTTGTGTCTCTGGCTATAATCAGAGCCAGATAGAGATGTTATCTGGTGCTCATTATCATTGTCCCGATATAATAGACATTCTGGATTTCAACTACCCTACAATAACAATACCAAAACCCTACGGCTCAGTTAGTGTGACACGGAGGGTGAAAAATGTTGGGTCACCAGGCACTTATACTGCAAGACTCAAAGTACCAACACGTCTTTCCATATCTGTGGAGCCGAATGTGTTGAAATTTGACAACATTGGTGAAGAGAAGAGCTTTAAGTTGACAGTGGAAGTTACAAGACCAGGTGCGGGTACTGCATTTGGAGGTATAACTTGGTCAGATGGCAAACGTCAAGTGAGGAGTCCAATTGTCGTTGGGGGAGTTAGAGCGTAGATCATCATCAACTGATAACACATAATTAATTAGGATGACATCTTTTTTTCTTTTTCTGGTTTATATTATTGGGAGATTGGGAAAAGGGAAATGCATAACTTAAAATTGTTGGTTTTGCCATTTTCAATTGATTAGTTACTCTCACTTGGAAGAACTACAATTTGTCAATTTGAGAACAAAATAAATAAAATTTTATATTAAATAAATTTTCATTAATTGTTTAGTGTCATTAGAACTTCATGACTAAGAAGAACCAATTTACAGGAGTATGTTGGTCAAAAACATATATACATTAATTTGTGCATAAAGAAAATGTAATGATACTGCGGCTTATAATTTATTTACCATATCTCAACAAAACCAAGTTAATGAATTATAATTAAAGATACTTTTTAAATAAATATATGTCTAAAGTTAAAAGAAATGATGCCTTTTATACTAAATAAATAATTTAAATAAAATTAGGTAGCAATTATTTTAAGGACAACTTCCATTGAGGTTTCTCTTTTGTAATAGATTATGGATCATTGACTCATTATAAGGCAAAAAGACAAAAATCACAAAACGGCAACCACGAGTTGAGTACGAACAGCATGTATCTCAAGCCAGTGCTTGCTGAATAACGACCTCAATAGTTAGTCACCAAAAAAACCGAAAAAAATAAAGAGAAAACAAAATGTGGGGGGTGGCTTCAAGTCATTTTCACGCCTAAAATAACTGTAAAACCATGAAAACGCAGAGTCGGTTGCGTTTCAAGCTACAAAACATCATCTTCCTTGATTAGGAATGTAGAGTAGGAAACGTTCAATAAGATAAATAAATAAATAAACCCCTTCATTGTTGTGGCCAAAATTAGAGACGGAAAAGGAGACAACCCCTATCTCAAATTACTTTTCTTGACATTTGAATTTTTAGGTCACGGGGGAAGGGTGGATGGCATGAAATAAAATGTGACAATGTGCTCATGCATGTGTTTGTGCCATGAGTTGAGAGAGAGACGGTTTTTGCTTAATATGGCCTGGCGTGGCGTGTGTGTAACCATTATTCTACATTAGCTTACGTTACCAGCCACCGATCGATACATAGAAAATAGATATACGTACGTACCTACCTAGGTTCCTCGCTCTCTCCCTTGGCCTCCTCAAGACTCGTCTAAAGGTACCCAACTACCCCATTACTCTTTGGATCATCATGTTTTTACATAATCATTCTGAAACACTTGAATCAAACATTTCTATAATAAATAGCATTGTTGTCATAAATGTTGTTCACTTCTATGATAATTTTAATTTGTTCACCCCATATGTGCATATATAGTTGATTAAATATAAAAAGTTGGCAAAATGCATGCATGTTTGAATTAAAATTATGATATATATAACTGGAAAGTGTATACCGATTGATTAAGCTGTTTGTAAATATGTTGAAGTGACAGAAACGCTTTACGAATGGAGCAGCAGAAGATGAAGAGAGCGAGAGAAGGAGATGATGAAACTCAGAAGGGGTGTTTTGAGAATAACAAGAACGCAAAGAAAATAGATTTGTGTGGCACGAAGGACGTGAAAAAGGAGGAGGGTTGTTCTTCAGAGGCACTTGGGGTATTTCCCTTGGCTGAAAGATGGTGTCACGACTAAACCAGAGGACTACTTGTTGGATTTTGAAGACAATTTATCGTCATTGCTAGAACATGAAGACTCTTCCTTTAAAGCTGCAACTGCATGTATTGATTTCTCGTCAGAAGCAAAGTTGGAGGATCTTGCATGGCAACCATTTGAAAGTGATGTGTTAGAGCTTGAAGCAGATGATGTGGATTACATTTGGAGCTCTCTGCTCAAACAGCCTCTCTGACCACACCCAGCAGCAACAATATTCAGTATAAATATTGTTTGATGTTAATAGTTCATCTTAGATAGAGTTCACACCAAGGTAAATCGGAGTTAAGTGTAAAATATTCAATAATATTAGTCCCAGATTCTCTTCCTTCTTTTCCATTATAATTTAAACCCTGCATGGCTCTTAATGCCATATGATCACCCATTTTCTCTCACCCTTCCATTCATTGTCCAAATTAAATTACATGGACATATATGATCAACTAAATCTATAGCTGATCTCATAGCCAAATACATACATATATAAACCCTGTTAATATTCTGTAAATAGACACTGATTACCAACTTAATCTAAATGTTGGATTTAGCCTTAAATACTACTGGATGATTTGGGCTTGTCATTTATTCTTCGAATTTGGCTTGTTACTCTATTGAAGATTTCTAGATACTTATTAGCTCTTGTTTGATTCTCCATTTATTGACAAATGAAATGAAATTGTTCAGGACTTGACACAAGCTTAAAATTTAAGCTGGTATTTGTAATTTATATAACTAATTTTTGTTTTGTGTATGGTTCGCTGAATGTTTTAAGTCTGGTGATAAATATGATTCTTTCCATTTGGATTAAGGTGATTATTTTCTGCATCAACATGCAGTAATCTAAGTGGTATCCTTCAATTCATGAGCTTTGATTGTTCATTTGGTTAATAAATAAATAATTGTTTGTTGAAAGGTAAGCTATGCTGACATAAGTTTTTACTTGTGACGAGTTTGGAAATAAAGAGGTATATAATGTTGTTTTGTATTTGATGCAATCTGGCCTACCTGTAAATTCCTTATCTCGAGCTACAGGGTGTCAATATTATTAAAAAAAAATTCCTAGTTAGTTTTTACTCTTAACATTTAATTACGAGGTTACTTTTTGTTTGCATGTCAAAGTATGATTCTTGAAAGATGAATATTTGGGATGGGCTAATTTATCCCCTTTCTGTGCAGAACCTGCCCAAAAAAGTTATTAGTTGGAAAAGGACAGCATCTTCTCGATCATCCTCATCCAGGAATGCTTTGGCTACAAAAACAAAGGAAGATATTGATGATAGTGGAAGTGACTTTGTTGAAGAATTATGTATGATTGTTGGAAGCCATTCGTCCACTCTTGATAGACTATATGCCTGGGAGTGAAAACTCTATGATGAAGTATAGGTATTACAATTAGCATAAAAATGAAAACAATATAGGGTTTATGATGAAAAACACTGAAGTATTTAAGTAAAGCATGATATAAATGGATGAACATGAATTGCCTGATAACTGAGTATACTAATTTACATATAATATATTTAGAACATCAAGTCAATAAAAATCTGAGTTCCTTGGACATTTATGCCAATATTAGTTGCCTTGCCACATTGAAATCATAAATTGTGGTTATCTTGGGATGCCGGCTAATGAATGGGTATAAGGCATATGAAAATTTATGTTTTTGTGGTCCTTGGAGAATTCTTGGGCAACTAATGTCTCCTTATCGTTTTTGAAAATGCATAACCGACGTCGTGTTCATCTGTAGTGTTAATTCACATTTCAGAGCTAATTTGTTATCTATCTTATCTTATGGTATTGCAGAGAATTCACTAGAGAAGTAGTATCAAGAATTTTTTCCATTCATTACTGATAGGTAATCTGGTGTAGAAAATAAAAGGAACTTGGTTAATCTTTTCTAGCAGTATTTTACTGCTTACTCCATTTTTCTAAATCTCGGAGGAATTTACCTCCAATACCCACTACAATTCTCGGACTGGTTCACACAATTTGTCAGCAATAATCAAAGTGAGGCCTCCTAAGTTACTTGAACCATATAAATAACTGCTACTTCAAGGAAAAGAAAAACCTTAAAAGTCACAAATATCTACTATAATATGCATTTATTTAATTGTTCCTTTCTCTCCAAATTCTTCAATTCATTTATTAACTCCGTAGTTACCATAAGTTTTCCACGAACTCAAGTGGCCACTTTAATACCATACTCATATCTTAGTAGTTGTCACCCCTAATCATGACAACATCATATAAGTTCACAACAATAACCTAAGAAGTGTTTTTATTTAAAATTAAAACCATGAAAGGTGTTTACTTAAAATAAAGAATATTACATTTGACAATTGAATTCTTTTAAGATATAGATATAAATGATAAACAATCATTAATATTTAATTAGAATGAGAAGTGAAATGAAGGAGATTGACTATTTTAATGATGATTATAAATTTCAAACTAAATTAAAACAAATAGAGTTGGCTAAATATTAACTTATGAGGTACAAGTAACATAATAAGTAGCATGTTTGTGCCCGAGGATAAGAACCTAATTTTTGTGAGAGTGCACCACCTGTAACAAATTACTTAAGAGTAACTCTTAATTGTACATAGGGGTGTTCGCGGGTACGGGTCACCCGTGAACCCGAACCGATCCAAACAGTTTGGGTTGGGTCATTTATATATTTGGGTCAAAACCGAACCGAATCGATCAAAATCGTTCATGTACGGGTTGGGTCACGGGTTTAGATTTACAGATCCATTGATTCGATCCGTGAACCCGTAATAATAATATAAATTTTATTATATATATATATATATATTAAAAATTAAAAAAATAATTTGACAATAAAAAAAGATATGATATTATAAATGTTTAAGATTGCATTAAAAAATAAGATAGTATATTTTTTAATATTGCATTAAAAAAAGGATAGAATATTTTTAAGATTGCATTGCATAATATAATAAAATATCTTTAAGATTGCATTGAATAATATGATAGAATATATTTAGGATTGCATTCAAAAATTGGTTAAAATCATATCTTTAAATTAGTATAAATAGAAACATATTTTGGTGTTCATGTATGCATTCCATTCCAAATAATATTAGAGAGTTTA